>JAXIVD010002537.1:0-27500 GCA_036785275.1 Cancer borealis
GTAGTGACTTTTTTTTTCTTCAATTTTCGAAGCGCGAAAGTAAAATCAGAAATTCTTTGCTCTCTTGTAATGGAACTCACTGCCTTGTCATTCTTTTGCTTTCTGACTTTAGAATCGCAACTCTTGTATTCTCTCTCTCTCTCTCTCTCTCTCTCTCTCTCTCTCTCTCTCTCTCTCTCTCTCTCTCTCTCTCTCTCTCTCTCTCTCTCTCTCTCTCTCTCTCTCTCTCTCTCTCTCTCTCTCTCTCTCTCTCTCTCTCTCGCTCTCAACTAAATTAATTGTATTAAACCTCCACTTTCCATCTTGGTTTCCATCATTACAAATTCAGTATTATTCTCTTTCCACATTATCTCTTCACATCCTTGCTTTATCTGCATTCCCTTTACTCCCATCTTCGTTAATCATTCAGGCTTCACTTCTTCTCTCTGCTTCTAAAAAAAAAATCATTCTCCCCCTAATGCTATCTATCCCTACTGCGCCTCGTTCCCTTACCTGACTCCCCCTCGCTCCTATTCTCTTCCCCTGTCTCCAATGTTTCCCTTCACCAGCCTCGCTATCTTCCCCCTTATCTTATTGCCAATTGTGATCTGTCGTTTGTCCCGTCACCTCCATGTTGCCTTTGGGAGGGACAGAGCCACCTTAGGGGATAAATAGGGTGGCTGAGTAAGGGTGATAACGGATTAGTGTGGATTGGATGGCATGGGACTGAGAGGTTAGCAGGAGGTAGAGTAAAAGGATGGAAGGGGATCAGGGGTTGGGAGGACGGGCTGGATCTAGAAAATATTGCCGTCGCTCAAGTTCTGAAAGCGGTGTTTTAAGACATTTTTCCTGCCTTTGGTATTATTATTAAGTTTCCCAACGGTGGGCCTCAGCCGCTCCAGCACTTACTCACCTGACCTTTGGAAAGTGAATGTGAGTAATGCTCCACTGCATGCTCTCCCGTCCCTAAAATAATAGATATCCTCCTCCATTTCTTTTTCCAGGCTTTTTTCTATTCTATTTTCTTCAAAGGTGCTGCTCTGGTATAGTTCTTCGAATACACTAACGTCCTTGCAGTTGCACCTTTATTTTTTCTTCGTGCACCTCCTTCCCGTGCTCGAAAGAAAGGACAGTCATCGCTTTCCAATACGCTGGAGAGGGAAAGTGGATTACTGTTTTTTTTCTCCCAATGTTTGTCATGGGAGAGTGGGTCACGTTCCACTCCGGCGCTCCTCCTCTCAGGAAAGGAAGAGGCGCCGGGCCAACCCACTTGAAGAATCCATCGAGAGTACACAGTGAGGAGTAGAGACTCGAGCTTCGGCAAAGACTGAGTGAGACCTGCTATTGTTTGGCGGCGGTTTTTAGCGTAGTACTTCGTCTAATGGAATGTCTGTTTAGTTATTTTTAACGTAGTGGTTCGTGTAATAGCGATATTCTTTTTATAGCCATTTGGTCTGCCTTTGTGATTTCTTTTCAGGTCTTCCGAATTTGCGATTTTCCATTTGGTGATACCTGAATAGTCATTTTAACAACTTTATTATACTGACTTTATTCTTATTAGCAAAAATATACCTTTTGGGCTATTTTGCGATTACTGTGTAGAAACTCCTTATTCTATGTATGCCTCTTATTGATTTTTTTTTTTTATTCTTCGCGTTACGGTTTTAAGAATGACGCGATGAGAACATAAGATGAGTTTATTTTTGTTATTTAAAGCCGATGATATGATACCCTTTGAGGTTTGTTATGCGCAAACAAACATGTGAATATCTCTGAAACCTTTTTCTACATCACTGTCCCTTTATTTGTATCATTATCATATTCTCAAACATAATGACATCTTAAACATGAAATTGCACGATGTTTAGAGGAGATGATGAGGAGTAAAGGTGGAAGGTGAAGGGGAATGTAGAGGTCGTCTACTATCTATTAAAGGCACATTATACGATAGTGATGAGTGTTGATCATTAAGGAAGTCATTATGTTAATTCTGTTTGGGAGGAATTTTGAAAACATTGCTCATTAAGTCGACTTTTCTTGTCATCGTTTAACCCTCGACTAACTGACTAACTCCTCGCCAGGCTAAGTACCTCATTATGATGATGATGATGATGATGGTGATGATGATGATGATGATGATGATGATAATGATGTGTTGTTTTATAGGGCTGCATTAACACCTGGAGGTCGGTGCATTACAGCAGCAATCCCCACCACAACGACCACCACCACGACCACCACCACCAAGACAACTACCACCACTACCACTACCTTGGTCGGGTCCGTCGATTATTCCATTAATTCAGCTTCTATACAATTTTTTTTTTTTTTTTTTTTTTTATAATTTACATACATTTTCTCTTGAGCTCAGAATGCTGTGATGCGCACGAGAAATCATTCAAGAGCTTAGTAGTGTTTTGACCTTGCATCATATAGCATCTTGCGGGAGGCGAATGAAGCACTAAAGACGCTCATTATACTCTCTCTCTTTTTTTTTTCTCTCTCTCACACTTAGCTTAGTCATGGTAACCTCGACGTGAGACAAACTAATCGAGGTGTGCTTCTTTTTGTTTTCGTGGTGCGGTTATTTATCTCTCTCATTCTCTCTCTCTCTCTCTCTCTCTCTCTCTCTCTCTCTCTCTCTCTCTCTCTCTCTCTCTCTCTCTCCTCTCTCTCTCTCTCTCTCTCTCTCTCTCTCTCTCTCTCTCTCTCTCTCTCTCTCTCTCTCTCTCTCTCTCTCTCTCTCTCTCTCTCTCTCTCTTTGTCATCGGTTTTCGTAAGTCATTTGTTTTGGCCTCGCGCTTGCTTCTCGCGCTGCACCTGGATTTTTCGTTATTTGTATCTTCCTCCTCCTCCTCCTCCTCCTCCTCCTCCTCCTCCTCCTCCTCCTCCTCCTCCTCCTCCTCCTCCTCCTCCTCCTCCTCCTCCTCCTCCTCCTCCTCCTCCTCCTTCTCCTCCTCCTCCTCCTCCTCCTCCTCCTCCTCCTCCTTCTCCTCCTCCTCCTCCTCCTCCTCCTCCTCCTCCTCCTTCTCCTCCTCCTCCTCCTCCTCCTCCTCCTTCTAAACCTTATCCTCATCCTCATCTTCCTTTCTCAATGTTCTTGTCACATATATTTAGCGAGATTTGTCTCTTATATTTATTTATTTTTTTGTATATATATATATTGTTTTTACTGTCCTGTCATGTGTATGTACGTATGTGTGCTTCAGTGTCTTCTACAACCTTTCTTCTGTTAGTTTCTTCCTGTGATGTTTCTCTTCCCCTCCTCCCTCTCTAAATTCTTATACTACTCGTGATACTTGTACTACTAGTAACACTTATACCACTAGTAATACTGCCTGTACTTCTATTTCTTTTTCACATTATTTTTTTTTTCTCTTTCTTCTTCTTCTTCTTTACTTCTTTTTTATCTTCTTCCTTCTTCTACTCCTCCTCCTCCTCCTCCTCCTCCTCCTTCTTCTCCTCCCTCCTCCTCCTCCTCCTCCTCCTCCTCCTGGCGTTCTTCATCAACAAGACCAGAAGAGCCATGACTGACCTACCAATCGGTCAAATTCATAGGTGTTTTTTTTCAGATTGTTCATCCAGTTATCATGATCGATAAAGACCATCCGACCACACCCACCCCAACCCAATTTTCTCTCCTCCCTTCATCTTTTACCGCCTTCCTTCCCTCCCTCCCTCTCTCCCTCTCTCCCTCCCTCCCTTCCTCCCTCCCTCTCTCCCTCACTTTCTTTTTACTCTTTTTTTCTCCTACCTCCCCTTAATAACCTTACTCTGAAGAGGAGGAGGAGGAGGAGGAGGAGGAGGAGGAGGAGGAGGAAGAAGAAGTGCAGGTGGTGTTGATAGTGGCGGTGGTGGTGGTGGTGGTGGTAGTGGTGGTAATGGTGTTGATGGTGGTGGTAGTGGTCGTAATGGAGCGACCGAATGGAGGATGTGAACTCTTGATTTAATTTTATCCGCCGTTAAAGATTTATTCCAATATGAAAACTTTAATAATGATGTGACTCGCTGGTGAGGTGACGCCAAGCCAAGCCAAGCCAAGCCAAGCCAAGCCAAGGCAAGCCAAGGCAAAGCAAGCAGGCCAAAGCCAAGGCAAGCCAAGGCAATTATCTATTGACAACGTGTGTGTATCGTGTTTGAAAACCCTGCATTGTCCTTTATTAATTTGGGTTTGATATGTTTGTTTGTTTTTTCTTCTATGAACGAAAACTTTATTTGTATTATTATTGTGTCACCTATTATGTATTCAATCCCGTTCCCTATTCTGTTTCGTCTCTCTCTCTCTCTCTCTCTCTCTCTCTCTCTCTCTCTCTCTCTCTCTCTCTCTCTCTCTCTCTCTCTCTCTCTCTCTCTCTCACAGTAATGCATTTCGTCCTTCGTTCGTTCCTCTGAGGGTTCTGCACTTACCTCCATCTTCCTCCCTCCCTCCTTCCCTCATGCCTCTCGTCCCTTCCCGCTTCAGTCAGTCTCACCCACCGCCTTACCGTCTCTCCCTGTCCATTCCCGTCACCACATATCACCACACACCTTTCTCCGGAGTCTTATCGGGGATGCAGTGACGTGTTACGGCTGAATATTATTAGGATACTCATAAAGATGGTGAGATGCTGCTTACTTGTGAAATGCAACGTCGTACTTCCCTTTTTGTCTTGTTTTGTTTGTGTGTATCTCTCTCTCTCTCTCTCTTCATTTATCTATCTATCTATCTATCTTTATATCTCTCACATAAACCCGTTGCCTGCATTTACAATTCTTAGCATCATGAAATCACATCATAACAGATGGACATGAGCTTGCGAACTTGCACACCCAAAATAACATGTCTTCTGTAACTGTCACGCGCAGCCCTTTTGTTTTAATAGTGGGCCTTGTAATAGAGTTGAGTTATATATCACCGAGACGGGAAACACTCTGATATTCAAGGTGCAATGAACGTGGTGGAGGTTCGTAAGGTTCACGGAGGAGAAAGGAGAGAGGAGAGAGTCAGGATGGAAAGCTTTGCCTGGAGTGGTATATGTGAGGCTCATATGTCAAGGCCACAGACATAATTTGATTGGACACGTCAACTTGCCGACTAATGAACCTGAGACATGCCTTGGCTCTGATACATGTCTTTGTCGTCCACTATCTTGTCAAAAGGCATAGAAAACAGACTACGTGGGCTTCCCTACATTCTTCCCTCTTTGTAATGGGTTAAGGGGTTTTGTTTTCTTTCGTTGTTATGATGCGAAGTGTAGCAAACCGAAGCACAACATTAAATTCAGTATAATAGTTTATGTCCACGCTTAGTTAATTTTTGTAGTATGATGTATTAGTTAACAAGTACGTTCATAGCAAAAACTACCCGGCTATGTAAACACGTAAAAAGTAGATGAGGAAAGACAGACAGAAAGACAATCAACCTTAGTATTTTATGTAACCATGATTACACGCACAAAGAAAAAAGAAAAAAAAAACTTTACTGATTCCTTCCCCCCTGACAACCAACTTCGTACTAAATAAAGAAAGCACACACAAATGATACACGACCCTCTGGAGACGAAATAACTCTTAGGCTTGTGAGTAATGCGCCTGACAGATCGCCTCCAGAGACCTGCCGCCGCTGCCCTCCCTACCAAGGCGGTGCAACGTTAAGGTGTGACTGGGCTTCATATATACTAGTCTGCCCGCATTCACTCGAGGCACGTCACCCACCCACTGCTGACACCAAGCATGCCTAACCACATTTTTCAGCCTTTTCTTGGCCTTGATGGTGTTGTATTGTATTGTATTCATGGACGGTCGGTAGTAACAGCTGCTGTCATTCTTTTTCGTGGACCATCAGCAGTTTTGTAATAGTATGAGTAACATCAGTACAAACATGAACTACGACAAAAAAGAAAAAGAAAACACCTATTTTTACTACTACTACTACTACTACGACTTCTATTACTACTACTACTATTACTACTACTACTACTACTACTACTACTACTACTACTACTACTACTACTACTACTACTACTACTACTACTACTATTATCTTAGCACTACCACCACCAGCAAGAACAAGAAATCAATAGCAATAACATCATCATCTGAAGCAATAACGATAGCGTTCACACACACACACACACACACACACACACACACACACACACACACACACACACACACACACACACACACACACACACACACAGACACACACACACACACACACACACACACACACACACACACACACACACACACACACACACACACACACACACACACACACACACACACACTACTGACACAACACCATGAACATATTAGGTAATCCGTACACAGTAGGTGCCAGTATCCCACGTAATTACTCACGGTAAAGATTCGTAAGACGACCCCTTCGATATCTTCTTACCTTTTTAATGCACTGCAAATTTAACCTCAGATACTTGTTCAGATCACCTCAAACAGTTATGCCGCCGAATTACAGAAAAAATTCGATAATTTATTTTTAAGGTTACGTTAGGTTTAGGTTGGTTTGGTTACGTTTAATTAGATCTAGTTAGGTTTGGTTAGGTTTAGTTAGGTTGTTATGTAATATTGTGTTAATATAGAAATTATCAAATGTTTTCTATGACTAAAAGTAGGGTGTTGTGCCACACGCCATGCTGGTGGAGATGTAAAAATTTTCCGAAAAAAATAGCTTTGTTAGCATAACCTTCCCAGAGATGCAATTAAATAAGCCTAACCAAAACTAACCAGACCAAACCTAACTAAACGTAAAGAAACCTAATCGAACCTAACGTAATCTAAAAAAATAAATCGTATTTTGTTCCGTAATTCAGCGGCATAATTGTTTGAGGTGATTTGAACAAGTACCTGAGTTTGAATTTGCAGTGCATTAAAAAGATAACGAGATATCGAATGGGTCGTCTTACGAATCTTTTCCTTACTCACCACTACAATAATAAAACGATCCTTCTATCCTTCACACTTCACCGATGATAAATAACACTGCTAATGAGATGACAACACAGGTTAGGAACAGATAGATAGGGAGAAAAAAGGGATGAGAGGTAGAAGACAACCGCTTACTAAAACTATCCCACAAGTATTACTAAAACCTTCATAGGACTAACATTAAATTGATTACTCCTCTTAACGTATAATAAGAGGAACTCAGAAAATGTTGCGGCACCTTTCCCCACCACCTAGCTGTCTCAAGGGAGGGGATTAGGAGGGGAAACGAGAAAACGCAGCGCCACTTGACTTCCACAGCTGGTTAGGGACTCGCGCAAGGATCTCATTAGCCTCCCTTCACCTCGAGTTGAGCCGTAAAAGAGAAGGGCGGAAAAAAAACCGGTAAACCGAAACCAACTTTATATCAGATCTGAGCCACGGCAAAGATCCTTCCTTCCTTCAATGGCGTGGGAGAGGAAATTTCGCTGCTCTATCAGATATGTGTTGAGACTTTGACTTCTTTTTTTCTTCTGTCCAATAAATTGTTCTACGTTTAAGGATACTGTCATGTTCTTGGATTTTTTTCTCTTTTTGTCCTTTTGTTTTATTCAGGATTAGTGGAGGTGATGGTAATGGTGGTGGTGGTGGTGGTGGTGGTAGTGGTGGTAATGGTGGTGGTGGTGGCTGTGATGTTCTTTACTCATGTGTTATCAGTACTGAAATATTCCCTTTGACCTGCTTCTATTACCTGTTCAACACCATTAAAAGTCTTTCCTCGCCCCTTCCAACTTCCAATCTCCTGTTACCTTTCCCTTTTTGCTTCCCTTCCTGTGATCTGTGAAAATGTATCCGAATCAATGTTTCAGCCGCCTTCATCCACTCAGCCTCCACATCTTTCTGTCATCTCCTTCGTCTTTCCTCAAACCCTACACTCTGAAAGGCTGCATTACGCATCCTCTACTTGCATCCCCAGAAATTCCATTATTCCATTATAACATTTTCCCAACGTGCCCTGCCATTCCACCTTGCCTATCTTTGTTTGATCCTCCTCCTCCTCCTCCTCCTCCTCCTCCTCCTCCTCCTCCTCCTCCTCCTCCTCCTCCTCCTCCTCCTCCTCCTCCTCCTCCTCCTCCTCCTCTTCTTGATCCTGGTATTGTTTTTTTTTCTTTTTGTCCTCTCCTTAGTCATTCTCATTACGAGTAATCCTCATACTCGAAATCATATTCTTACTTCTCCTTTTCATATTCGGTCTCTTTTTTGTCATTATCATTGTTGTTGTCATCGTAAAAATCATCGTGGTCGTTGTTGCCTCTTCTTCTTCCTTCTCCTCTTCCTCTTCATCTTCTTCTTCCTTCTCCTCTTCCTCTTCATCTTCTTCTTCTTCTTCTTCTTCTTCTTCTTCCTCCTCCTCCTCCTCCTCCTCCTCCTCCTCCTCCTCCTCCTCCTCCTCCTCCTCCTCTTCCTCTTCCTCCGTCTGTCGTAACTCTCCTCCACCAGTGATGTTTTTCTCCCTCTTTATGACTCGCCGCTTTTACCTTCCTTCCTTTCTTCTCCCGTGTTAAATCCATAATGGTTTTCCTTCTTCCTCTGAACACCATTCCCTCAGAGTGTTCTTATTATCTTATTCTTATTATTTTTCACCTTCTTCTTTTTCTTCTTTTTTTGCTTCTTTTTTTTCTTTTTCTTTTCCTTCATTTTTCTTTTTATCTTTTTTTTTCTTTTTCTCTTTCTTCTCCCTTATATATATATATATATATATATATATATATATATATATATATATATATATATATATATATATTTATATATATGTATATATATATATATATATATATATATATATATGTATATATATATATATATATATATATATATATATATATATATATATTTATGTATATGTATATATATATGTATGTATATTGTGTGTGTGTGTGTGTGTGTGTGTGTGTGTGTGTGTGTGTGTGTGTGTGTGTGTGTGTGTGTGTGTGTGTGTGTATGTGTGTGTTGTTTCACACAACTTTTTTAGGACAGAGAGAGAGAGAGAAAGAAAGAGAAAAAAAAAAGGGGGGGGGGGGGCCTTCCCCCTGTCCAATGATGGCTCTCCACTACATCCTCACCACTGACACTGACAACCCTCACTGTCACGCCCAACAGTCACAGTCGTCATGTTGGGCCACCGCCTTCCTCGCTGAGTCCCCTTTGTCCCCTCACACTTTTCCCTCCGTCGCCAACACACTCGAGTCGTGACATTTATACATTCCACCAAATCTTTCTCAGCTCCACAAATTGTTTCAACCTTAGCTTATTCTCGACCTCGTTTGCTATTCTGCCTGACCCTTGAGATGATCTTTCCTGACCTCATTTGACACAGCTTTCTGCACCAGCTCATGTCTCTTATCTTGAAAAGTGAAATGATTGTTATATGCTTGAGAATTATTAAACACGTACAGAATTTACGTGAAAATCTAGGTTGACCCAAATTTTTGTTCCTGTGAATTACTGGACTAACAAACAGCCACTAATGAGGATTATGATGATGATGATGATGATGATGATGATAAGAGTAGGAGTCCTCATGACCACCTCCATCTCCTCCTCCTTCTCCTCCTTCCTCCTCCTCCTCCTCCTCCTCCTCCTCCTCCTCCTCCTCCTTCTCCTCCTCCTCCTCCTCCTCCTTCTCCTCCTCCTCCTCCTCCTCCTCCTCCTCCTCCTCCTCCTCCTCCTCTACTTCTTCTTCCTCCTCCTTCAATCTTGCTTTCTGTGAGGTAGTCATGCCCCACTCCCTTGTTGCTGAATAATATAGTGTTCAGACTATTTATACCTGAGTTGGACGAACCTCACTCAGTCTTAGGCTTTGATTTGTAAAGGTATCTATCTGAGCTCACTCGCCTTCAACCTTTATGTCTTACTTCCTCCTGTGTGTGTGTGTGTGTGTGTGTGTGTGTGTGTGTGTGTGTGTGTGTGTGTGTGTGTGTGTGTGTGTGTGTGTGTGTCCAAACTTTTTCATGAATAATTTTTTCATATATTTCTTTATCATGTAAAATCCACAAACTCCATTGGAAAATATAGATATATAGACAATGAAGGCTTAGTATCATGTTGCAGTAAAATAAATACATGAATGAATAAATAAAATAAAATAATTAAAGCTACCGAAAAATTATGTACTAGTTCTGCAGTTTCTTTTTTTTCGAACATCCTTGAAATAAACTGGACGTGAATGTGCTGGTGATGGCCTCATGAAAAAGCAATTCCTGGTGGTATTTAGGAGGTCAGTGTGGTGGCCGGAGAGGAGAGGTGTGCCACAGTGGATGGATGGGTGGAAGCTTTGTGGTGTTTTCTTAAAGTGGATTACGACAACCCTCCATAAACCCTTATTTACGGTGCTGGGTAAAGTTCTCTCATCCATATTCTCCACCAGGTCACATTTCTCTTTGTGTGTGTGTCTTTGTGTCAGGAGCTCAGCCCAACGCGGTAGCTGCCCACGACCAAAGCAGGATGGAAGGGGAGGGGGGAACGATGGTGGGGAAAAAAATATGAGTGGGAAAATAAGATAGAACACACACACACACACACAGACACACACACACACACACACACACACACACACACACACACACACACACACACACACACACACACACACACACACACACACACACACACACACACACACACACACACACACACACGAGGTTACTGCATACTTAAGTCTACTTTTACCAGAGAGTGTCAAGGCTCTGGTAATAATAGAGAGCTCGTCCAGTACAGCGGGGCCATAGAGTGTGAAAACATTGATGCATGTGTAAGGAAGTGTTGCGTTTACACACTACACTTTTGCCCTGCGCATTGTACTGTGTATTGCTAGTGAGGGGCAACACATGGAACGCAAATCATCCTGTAATGTATTGTATTCTCCAAACTTTGTCACTATGTATATCCGTACGTATACTTTTAGATGGGTTGACGTTTTCAATTATGTCACCCTCACTCATGTTCCTTGCGTCCATTACCTGTTTAATTAATCAAAAATATAGACTCACCCACGCCCCATCAGTGTTGGCCTCATGCCCCCAACACTGATCAATGTTCCTTCCTCTTAAGCCCTCCTTCACTATCGTCTACTCCGTGTCAGTCATTCCTCGTGGCCCTCAGAGATGATTCCAGCCGAAGACAGGACTCAGGAGAGGGGAAAGTATGTAAATAGAATGACAATTTTGAATTTTGACTTGTCACTTGGTTATTGGTAATCTCTCAGCGCTGTTTCGAGAGCCTCCTCCTTGAGTCCCCTGCCTGGAGGAAGTTTAGGTCACACAGAGCACCCATTTCTCCTACC
Source organism: Cancer borealis (assembly GCA_036785275.1). Taxonomy (NCBI): domain Eukaryota; kingdom Metazoa; phylum Arthropoda; class Malacostraca; order Decapoda; family Cancridae; genus Cancer; species Cancer borealis. The sequence continues at coordinate 11,249 of JAXIVD010002537.1, forward strand.
TGTCTTAAAACCGAAGAAGTTTGAATGTATAGTGATCAGGGACGTGAGTGTATTTGGTAAATGCGAGAACAAAGCTGATGTCATTGTGTCATGCACGCCACCAGTTTGTTTTTGAAGGGAGGTGGCATGTTGTGGCACACAGTCTTGTATTCGAAAACAAGGAAACGATACCTTTTATGTTCCTGCAACAAAAGGAACATATAGTTATATATCACTGACAAAAGTAATGCCTCATTGTATTGATGAGTTATATACACTGCTTACCTTATGAGTGGTCATGAGTAATCATTTTTATTATACAACAATGAGGGAAGAGGTCAGTCTTCTCCAGGGCCGTTTCTAGGCACAGGCGACCCAGGCGGCCGCCTGGGGTGCCATCTGCTGGGGGAGAGGCGCCAAATTGCTGTCAAAACGGTGTTTTTATTGAATGTAGGGAAAATCCACTGAGGGGTGGCTGGGGGGGGCACCTTTGTATGTTCTCGCCTAGGGCGCCAGAAATGCCAGGACCGCCACTGGTCTTATCGTTACCATGACGAGGAGTAAACACACACCCCTTCCTGACGGACATACTAGTGGCGGCCTTGATCTATGAAGTTCAAGGACAGATTCCTTACCGCTGCCACTCCTTCCTCCCTCCGCTCAGGTCTTGTCTCTGCTGCTGCTGCTGCTGGAGTGAGTGATGATGGCCAACCAGTACTGTTCTGTCTGCGTTATTAAGTGGGATTGTGATTCAATGTGTGGTTGTGATTTCAAGCAGACGCCCCTCCCCCCCATCACACACACACACATTTGCTTCCCCATTTATCTGTGTCTGTTTGTCTCTGTCCATCTGTCTGTGTTTGTCTGCCTTTGTCTGCCTTTGTCAGTCTGTTCTTGTCTTTCTACCTTCCTGCCCGCCTGCCTGTCAGCTTATAAATATTTGTTCGCTTCTTGTCTCTTTCTATACATCTATACATGTGTGCATCGGTTGTATAATGATCAACTTATTCACATTGCAAATGAGAACACTTTCTCAACTACTAGGTGCTAGGTGTTTGCATCCTTATAACTTTATGAATTGTTCTATTGGGGAAGTGTTAACGATTCCTAACATACATAAACATCAAATACTTCCACATCACCACCTTTCTCTTAGAACACATTACACACCCTGATTTCCGCTCGTACACACTACACAACCTTTGTTTTATATCCACCCATGGTAGATATGTAACACATTTCCTGGTTACTATAAAATTTCATTAGTGCACTTGATTCCTTCATGTTGTGCTCGCTGCAACACATTTATTAGTGAAGCGCCAGGCTCTGCTACTAATTATGATGAATGAAGCAAGACAGGAATAGAGCACCGAATTCAAGGGATGAAACATTGCCAGAAAGGAACAAGGAAATATATCATTGTATTAAATTAGGATGTGTCAGGTGAACAGTCAGTAGCTTAACTCGGGTACAGCTCGTGATGCGTGGCAGCAGACGGCCGCCTAGCCAACCCTGCAGCAGCGGCCTTAGTCCTTGTGAAGCCCCGGCTGGTCCCCGCTACACCTCGTTGGGAAGTTGGTGAAGCACGTGGGCTTTGATGGAGGCCGCACACTGAATGGATATCAGTGTTTGTCTGTGTTTGACAAGGACGCCCGCCGTGGGCGTAACCCACCTGGACGTGCTGTGCTTGTTTGAGGGAAACTGTCACTAGATGTGGGTCGAAAACCTTTGTTGATGGTCATGTTGTTAGAAGTTTATTATGACAAAGGTGTGTTGCAATTTGAAGTGAGACGTTTTAGGTATCATCATACGTGAAGAAATTGGAACAAAATCTGCTTGGATGCTGCCCTTTTTTTAACTATTTGTAAGGGACGAGCTTTGCATTTGGTAAAAGAAAAATGTACAACAAATTTACATCTTGCATATGAGCTGCCAAAGAGGCGACGTGAACACACCAAGTATTTGTTGTCAAGTGTTTTATCTAGATTGATTTATTTCGCGAGGCTAATGCATCCCAAGTGCCTTTTAACCTTTCCCCTCCCCGCGGTGACACAGCGCAATACACAGTTTATTGCCATCAGGCGGGACATTGAATATTGAACATCTAACATCCCCGAACACACCTTTCACCAGGGAAAGTTAACTTAATTGTAAATATTGCACGATAGTGACCGTGATCCATTTACTCCATTACAATATATAGTAGATTCAAACCAAAACAAGTTTGAAAATACAGTAATATATATATATATATATATATATATATATATATATATATATATATATATATATATATAACTGTATTTTCAAACTTGTTTTGGTTTTTTACTGTCTATGCCAACTTTCCTTGGTCACGAGCATCACACTGAGTAGGAAACAGAACCAAAGGCAGTGAAAGTGCATTACTCTCCTGATGTAAGAAGTAAAACTATAGCAGCTGTAATCTGTCAAATCTACATCGGTCTGTACAAGACAACACAGTCCTTCCTTCCTCTGGTTTTCTTTTTTTGGTTTATGCTACTCCAAACCTGACAGCAAAGGAGGTTCATGTCATCTCAAGAATCAGGCTTTTTTTCTTCACATTGAGTCTTCACTCTGTGTGGGGCAGTACAAGGAGAAAAAAAAAATCTCAGATTCAAGCTTTAGCACATTTCCAACCGTGTAAGAAAACTAACAAATTCTTATTCACGCCACGAAACTGTCATGGTGATGCTGCATACAGTCTTGCCTTCATGCAAGATTTTAATGAGTTCAGTTTATAATTATTAGTTATACGGTTGCTGCGATTAAGACGGTTCATAATTATTTACTTGTGCAAGTGTTGAGTGCATTCTAATATGTTTTCAGCTTACTTCATAGTGTGGTTTCTCTTCACTAAAGGAGATGTTCATTAAAGCGAAACAGAATGATGAAACATTATGGTAACTGCTGCTGCTGCTGCTGGACTCTGAAGATGATTATGAACATTCAAAAAAGTGCTGCGGTGGGGCGCCCTCCAGCACGTCCCTTGCAGCGGCACGGAGGCCTGAGCGGTGACGTGCGCACATTTCCCTCCCTTCCTTTCAGTGTTCAGGGAGGGGAGGGTGAGAGGGTGTGGAGAGCCTCGCCACTCACTTTCCTCACGTCGCCGACCCAGAGCGTGCCTGCAGCCCTCTGTCAGATCACCCATACAATGTTCCCCCTCGAGTAGTTTCTTGAAGAACACATTCATACTTGAACACGCGACAAATGTAGGATGTCAACGAAAAGCGTGACCGAGATGTGCACTTTTTCTTTATGTTACTAATGTGTGTGTGTGTGTGTGTGTGTGTGTGTGTGTATGTGTGTGTGTGTGTGCGTGCGTGTGCGTGCGTGCGTGCGTGCGTGCGTGCGTGCGTGCGTGCGTGTGTGTGTGTGTGTGTGTGTGTGTGTGTGTGTGTGTGTGTGTGTGTGTGTGTGTGTGTGTGTGTGTGTGTGTGTGTGTGTGTGTGTGTGTGTGTGTGTGTGTGTGTGTGTGTGTGTGTGTTATTCACTGTCACAGTCTGCTGCTGGTCTCTCTCCAGACAGCCGGCCGTCCCCCTATGGAAAGAGCTCAGAGCTCATAGTGACCAATCTTTGGTGGTGGTGGTGGTGGTGGTGGTAGTGGTGAGGGTGGTGGTGGGTAATGGTGGTGGTGGTGGTGGTGGTAGTGGTAGTGGTGGGGATGGTGGTGGTGGTGGTGGTGGTGGGTAATGGTGTGGGGGGGGGGGGGGAGTCCAGCATCATGAGGCTTCGCCGTGTCTTGTAGGACTTGTAACAACCCGCGCCATGACAAGGTATTGCCAAGAAGAAAGCCACGTGGTAGCGGAGGGAAGGGCGGCTGTTAGTCAGAATCCGTTGTTTTCGACGTGCAGACTTTAGATTGAATTTGAAGGTAAGAGCATTATAACGAAAATGTATTTGGTCATTGGTACGTCCATTTTCCATTTATTAATCGGATTTATCACGGATTCGTGCCTGAGGGGCCGATGGCTGCGTTATGTATTGCTATTACCCAATTTGTGTGTTGAAACAGGTGAATCGGGGGAGGACAGGGAAGGGCCTTTGGGAATGGAGTGGGTGAGGGTGGATGAAGGGACGGGGTTGACAGGATGGAGGATGAGTAGGAGTCAAGTGTAGGGTTCAGTCGAACCCACTATCCAGGACTATTTTTAACTATGGTAAGGTGACATTATGTTACAATAGATCGTATTTATTGATTATTGATTATTCATCATTGTTAGTAATACCTCGTGATGATGATGACACACTTAATGCATGTGTCTATATTCCCCACTTCGTGACATGTCTTTTCACGTTAGTCTTCTCTCTTTCTCCTCCCCCTCCTCCTCCTCCTCCTCCTCCTCCTCCTCCTCCTCCTCCTCCTCCTCCTCCTCCTCCTCCTCCTCCTCCTCCTCCTCCTCCTCCTCCTCCTTTCTGCCATGTACAGGATATTTCTTCTATGCATTCCTACTTCCGTATTCATGGTCGTTTTCGGTAATCTCTTTTCTAGCAGTCTCCTTTACGGACTCATCGATCGACACACTCGCTTCCCTCCAAAACCTCCGAGAAACTGAAAACACAGTTGCTATAAATACTCTGCTCTTTTCCAGCTCTCTCCTTAACGTACCTTCAAACTTGCTCCTTATCGCGGTAATATGAAAAGTTCACATTTGCTTGGCGGGCGATATTGCGGTCTTCCGATGCTCGCTTGAAAATAGACTCAGGTAGATTATGGATGAATGTCGATCAGTGGTGCGGGATCAAGGTCAGACCACGTGAAATAATTAGTAATGAAACAAGATCACACCTGCGTGGTCACATCATTAATAAACAGCTAAAAAAAAATATTCATAAATGTGTGTGTGTGTTTGTCAGCGCCCAGTCACCAGTCAGTCCAGCTGCAACAACACTACATCCCCATCATGTCACACCACCACTCCACCACATGCTACAACACCACCTTCACCACCATCCCATCACGCACGCCGAGCCACTTAACACATACATATTGCAATACACTTCCACACCGGAAAGATCACCATCCGAGTTTTTTTTCTCTCTCCTTAGCACCAATATCACCCGTGTATTTTTCCTCCTCCTGCCAACTCCCGCCTCTCACCTTTCGCCTGTACAACAAATGGAAGGTAGAGTAGTGAGGATGCACAGTAGAATAGCTGCGTGGGTGCGTGGGGGAGGAATGATTCGTTCCCTCAGGCCGCCAGTCAACGTCACGGCGAGACTTTTATTGGATGGCGGGATTAATTAATCGAAATGAAACTTTCCTCGTCGCCTGTTTGTTTTATTGGTGTTGGCGTGAACGAGGATGGAAATGAGTGGAAAAGGGGGGAGGGTGGAATTCCAGAAAAGAGTGTTAGAGAAAGCAGGGAGAGAGTGGCGGAAGAGAGACGCCAAGAAAAGGTCGAAGTGAATCATTCATGATCTGTGGCAACAAGAAGGAAGAATGAAGGACAGTGTTGGAAGGAGAGGAATTAGAAAAAATCGAGCAGTGAAAGAAGGAAAATAAAAGGTATAAAGCGTGCACGAAGAAGGAAGCAGTTGATAAAAAAAAGGGTAGAAAATGTTTGAAATTATTATTACCTCAATGCAGTAATGAGTTAGTACAATGCTGCTCACCCTAACGCATTAAGAACCTCGTGAACTTAGCAACGAACATCGATATCGTGAACACCTTCCTCGATGACCTTTACCTGCGAATACTAATCAACTCCCTTCCACCTTGGTGACACAACTCCTCCCTCCTTCAAGATAAGAGTTTGAGAAAATTTGCAAATTGTCTCCCAAAGATCGATGCGCTAAGAGGTGGCGCACGAGACAGAACTTAAACTTTTAGCTGACTTGGCTGAAAGGAAAGTCCTACGCAGTACGCACCCACCACAAAAGTTTCTGCGAAATACTCACTTTCTTTTCTCTCTCTTCCTCCAGAACGACCTCCACCGAGCGATGCAGAGGTCGCAATCGGCACTAAGTCAACAGCTGATGATCCTGTGTGCCACCTTCATGTGTCTTGTTTTCACCAGGTGCGTATCAGCTACACCTTATACCTCAGGCCACCACTCAACCCACACAGCCTTCAGTCTTGCATCCACTACACCTTAATTTCAAGTATAAAATACAAACCATGGGAATAACAACACCCACAATGCCTCAAATCCATGCTATATATATATATATATATATATATATATATATATATATATATATATATATATATATATATATATCAATTCAACGTTTTAACTAACACGCCTTGCAATCAAACCTTCATGACCTTGAAAACCTAGAAAACACCTACACATCCACCCGTGACCTCCCTTCCGTGTCTTCTGTACAGCGTGTGCGGGATCCAACACTTCCAGCGTGCAGGACACCGCCACCTGAACCTCTTCCAAGCCGTGTACTACGTGATCGTCACCTTCTCCACGGTGGGTTACGGCGACTTCGTGCCCGACATCTGGCCGTCGCAGCTCTTTATGGTCATCATGATCTGCGTGGCGCTCATCGTCCTCCCCACACAGGTGAGACCCGTCTTAGGCCATCTCCATCAAGGCCAATCATTACCCTATTCACTCAGGTCAGCTTCATCCTAGGTCATGCGTATCAAAACATCCTTGGTTAGCTCCGTCTTAAGGTCATCTCCATCAAGGTCACCACATCCTTGGTCAGTTCCTCCTGGTTGATCTTCTCCAAAGACTCCCACTCCTTAGTGAGGCTCAGCAGTCATGTCCTCTTAGCCCCTCCCTTCCTGGCTCAGCTGCCTTCTCTTCCACAAGTGCCACTCGTCTTCATAACAGCAGCTGGAGGGAGGGTTAGGAGGGGTGGGAGGGTGCAAGAGAGAAATATTCATAGTCTCATTTATCATAATCACCGTCAGCACTCCCTCCTCCCCTCCCTCTCTGAATATTCACCTGCCGCCCACTCCCCACCTTTCCCCTCTCCTCCCTGCCTCCTCCCTTAATTGTTATCCCTTACACAAAATATACACTCTTTCTTTTGTTTTTTGTGACAGTATTTTCTTATAGATATCGTCCTTTTTCTTACCTTTTCTTTTCTTACATTTCATATCTTCCCCTCCCCTTTTTTTCCTTCTCTTGCACTTGTGACTTTGATTCAACTCCTTTAAAAGAGTTTCCCAAATTAGATAGAATTTGATGTCTTCTTCCTACCTGCCACACACTCCCCTCCCTTCATACTTCTACTACTGTTATTGTAGAAAAATGTGTCATACAGGTTTTGACGCCCACATATTACTTCTCACCTTAATTGATTTACCTTACGGCCACATTCCCAAGCCTTCCCTCTCTCTCTCTCTCTCTCTCTCTCTCTTCACCTTTTTCGTCCGTACGCTGGTGGAAAGGTCGAGGCTAAAGTAGGTTACATAAAATTTGATGAGTTTACGTGCTGGGACCGCGATGGCCAAGGGAGAGCTGTAACATGGGCATACATGACAAGCATCTTTACTTGTATGTGTGAGAGAGAAAAAGACAGAAGGCCCATCGTCCCTTGTCTCATAAACTATAATAATGCGAGAGTGGCTAGAGTGGTGCCTCCAACATGATCCACCATAACAACATCAGCGATACATGACACAACATTGCACTACTCTCAGAACAAACACCACCCAGACAATCAACTCACTCCGACCCCCTCAGGAAAGCTAAGCCACTGGAATGATGAACTTCCTCCCCGCTAGCTATGCGTAGCCCGGTATACAACTAACCCAACATACACGTAACATACAACAACATCCTCTACAACCTAAACAGAGCGTGTGTCATGGAAGTCCCAACAGACACACCTTTTACTGAGAGCACTTAAAGCCACATCGCACTCTAGCCTAGTAAGAACATCTAAGTAGGAGTTGACAGAGTGAACGCTCGATAATCAGGGAAGTTGAGCAGCAAGCGCAAGACAAACTACTGCAAGTTATCAACGTCGCCTTCTATTACACTAAAAGGTTTTATCAATCATGGAAGTAAGCAGTCATTGTGCCCATTTCCAAATAGAGGGAGACCACCATATCACGTTATTTTACTATTTAGCTGCCTAGGTCAAAGTGCAGAAAAATAAATTTATACTCACAAGACTACAGTGGGTCGTTGGTAATCTGCACCAACACATCTACGCCTACATGCACAACAAAGGAAAACACACACACACACACACACACACACACACACACACACATACACACACACACACACACACACACACACACACACACACACACACACACACACACACACACACACACACACACACACACACACACACACACACACACACACACACACACACACACACACACACACACACACACACACACACACACACACACACACACACACACACACACACACACACACACACACACACACACACACACACACACACACACACACACACACACACACACACACACACACACACACACACACACACACACACACACACACACACACACACACACACACACACACACACACACACACACACACACACACACACACACACACACACACACACACACACACACACACACACACACACACACACACACACACACACACACACACACACACACACACACACACACACACACACACACACACACACACACACACACACACACACACACACACACACACACACACACACACACACACACACACACACACACACACACACACACACACACACACACACAGTGACCTCTTCCTCCTTTCCACCACAGTCTGCCTTCTTAAAATATGTTCCCTCCTCGGCTTCCTGTCCTGAATAAACCCGTGAGTATTATGGAGGTTTATGCTTCTTCCTCTCCTCTCCTCTCACCGTCCTCTCATAAATTTGGATGTTGTTTTTTTCCGCCCGCCGCAGTTCGAGCAGCTGGCTTTTACGTGGATGGAGAGAAAGAAGCTTGGAGGGACGTACTCCGCCCACAGAGCCCAGAGTGAGAAGCACGTGGTAGTGTGCTCCACCAACCTACAAGCGGACACTATCATGGACTTCCTCAATGAGTTCTACGCCCACCCACACTTACAGGTGAGGAGGAGTAGTAATTAAAGGTGCACAGCGGTGGTAAGCGTGCGTACGTCTTTCATCATCTGCTATTTCTCTTTTTCTTTTATTTTATCGTCCATTCACTGTTGTTGTATTTTTTTTTCGTAGTTTTCTTGATTAAGGGATTTTTCTTTGTTTTTTCAGTTACTTTTTTTTCTATTGTTTTTTTTTTTTTTTTTTATCCTCGTCAGTTATTGTTATATAGAAGTTGCTGGAGTTGATGAGTTGTTGTCTTTTAGGGAGAATTAATTGCCTGCCCCTCATTGGTCGACCCCATCCATCCACCCTCGGTTTATGGGTTAGGAGGGGTTTATACACTCTCTCTCTCTCTCTCTCTCTCTCTCTCTCTCTCTCTCTCTCTCTCTCTCTCTCTCTCTCTCTCTCTCTCTCTCTCTCTCTCTCTCTCTTAATTGGCATGCAGTCCATTCCACTTTCATGTGTGTGTGTGTGTGTGTGTGTGTGTGTGTGTGTGTGTGTGTGTGTGTGTGTGTGTGTGTGTGTGTGTGTGTGTGTGTGTTTAGAGTTGCCGTACATCTGATGCGTTCGTGTAATTCTTTGCCTAACACATCAAACGCCTTGACTCTGATGTGTTTCTCTCCTCGTGAGTAACTGCTTTGAAGGGTTGGCTCCGTTGCCTTGTAGTTAGAACATCAGATTTCCAGTGTGTTAAGTTGAAATACAGACATCCAGACATACAGACAGATAGACAGACATATAGACAGCCAGACGTAGATTGCCAAATAAATACTGAGTGCAGCGCAAATTATCAAGTAAATACGTATAAATATTTGAGTTTGTCATTGGTTTGCGAGAGAGAGAGAGAGAGAGAGAGAGAGAGAGAGAGAGAGACAGAGAGAGAGAGAGAGAGAGAGAGAGAGAGAGAGAGAGAGAGAGAGAGAGAGAGAGAGAGAGAGAGAGAGAGAGAGAGAGAGAGAGAGAGAGAGAGAGAGAGAGAGAGAGAGAGAGAGAGAGGAGAGAGAGAGAGAGGAGAGAGAGAGAGAGAGAGAGAGAGAGAGAGAGAGAGAGAGAGAGAGAGAGAGAGAGAGAGAGAGAGAGAGAGAGAGGAGAGAGAGAGAGAATACACACCTCACCAGCTTACCTGTTGGTGTCGGAAGTTAGTCAAGGTTTTGCACTTTAATTTTATGCCACTCATGAATAAACAAAAGAGGAGAGACTGTGAGGCCCGCTAAGGGTGTTACAGGGGAGAGAGGGGGGCGAAATGCATGGTACTGTTCTATTGTCTCGCAGGTAAGCCTCCAAATTGATGGACTTCAGGTGGACTCGGGGATTAATTAAAAGAACCTAGCAGTGACCTCATTAATTATCACGACTTTGTCATTAGGGCGAACTCTGGCGTCATGAGATCTCTTCCTTTTTATCTGTTTTTGTAATACACTAGTCAGGGATTATGAAGTATATGGAGTTTTTTTATATAAGAACTATAATGTGTGTTAAATCCTATGAATATTTCGCCTAATTAAGCTTCATTCCAATACTGCTTAATTCTGCAACGTTTGTATCAAGAGTACATTTTAGGGTTAGGAATTTATCAGTTTTTACTTGAACTCACTTCAAACTAAAACATTTTCTCAAGTATTAGATAAAAGAAAAGACTAATTACAGACTTTAGGCGGAGTGTTTCCGGGAACCGAAACGAACAAGTCTTCACATTGGGATTCAATTGGCCACTGGAGCGAGCAGGTCCGCCTTGCCTTCCTCCTGAATCTCAAGTCCTACCTACCTGCTACTTAACTTGATTACAGAATACTGATTCCTAATCGCTTTACTGAGAAAGAATGAACTAATGCGTAAAATTTCCAATATTCCTTTTAGAAGATGTTTAATTTCTTTTGAAACTACGAAATTGGTACCAAGGTGCTGGAGACGGGTGGCTGTTACGCTCCTCAAGCACGGGACATCCTTTCATCATGTGTCCAAATTGCTTCCGTACCCACAAATAATATAAGTGTGGCTGAATTTTACATTTTTGTTTGCTGCGTTTCAAGTTTCGTGATGGCGTTGCATAAGGTATTGAATATTAGACATTGTGGTGCACGTGATGGTTGGTTGGACCACATCCACCTGTCGCTGATACCTGTTAATGTGTCATATGGTATAACGACACGTGTACGTACAGATGATGTGAATACTTGGAAACCTGTTCTGATGGGTTGATTTATTGATTTTTTGTCGAGGCACCGCAACAACGCTCTCATATGGTGCCGTTCTGATAAAATGTAAAGAAAACTCCCTTAGTGCGCCCACCTCTGCATCTCACCAGTCACATCCCTCACACAAACCTTGCTTCCACGATGGCTTTAATGCAAATCTTGAATGGCCACCGCTGCCCAAGAGTCACTACCACTCCATCAGAGTAGCCACTCCGATAGATGAATAGGTTTTTCGGGATATTTTATGTATATTTTTTTCTCTCTTTTATACTTAAACACTTTGCAAATACGTTCAAATAGAGCAGTGCAGTAGCATCCATCACATCACTACCTGGTTATTTAAAGCCATAGTCCAATGACCGTAAATGTAAAGTCATGCACCATAATGATGAGAAGAGCAAAAAAGGTAATTTCAGAGAAAGGACGAAGTTTAAATTGTTCTCTATGCTGCAGTGTAATTATTGTGACATTTCAAGGCAACAGCACGTGATAGCCTGTACAATGCCTCTTAATTAACTTTATCAGAATCTCCCGCTGCCCTTCTGCACCACTGCAACATAAATAAGCATCACTGTTCTCATTTCACCAAACCTTTGTGTACAAGTGTAGCGATGTGTCAGGAGGTCCTTTAGCCTTCTACTGCCGTGCATCACCACCCTCCTTTCCCTCCTTCAGGATTACTTTGTGGTGCTCCTGTCGCCGATGGAGCTGGACCCGACGATGAAGATGATTCTGCAGGTGCCAATGTGGGCGCAGCGGGTCATATACATCCAGGGGTCGTGTCTCAAGGACGGAGACCTCACGCGGGCCAGGATGAGCGAGGCGGAGGCGTGTTTCATCCTGGCTGCCAGACAATACACCGACAAGACCGCCGCCGTCAGTACCCAGGGGAGGACACAGTGCCTCTTCCTTTACTATTATTTTCTTCACCATTTATCATGTTCTCCTCTAACTCCAGCTTTAGCATATTGGTTAAGAATGGTTTACTGAAAGTGTTCCTCAAATTCTAATCACTTCAAAGGCTTCGTGTTCTCATGTTTCATCTACTTCGTTAACTTTTACTCGTGTTTTAATAAAGCCTTGCCCTCGTATACATAAATATGGAAAGTTGAAATTAACCTATTATCTCAGAAGTTTCCCCTTGCCCTCTCCCCTCTGACAGGACGAGCACACCATCCTACGGTCGTGGGCGGTGAAGGATTTCGCTCCCAACGTGCCCCAGTACGTGCAGATATTCAGGCCAGAGAACAAGCTGCACGTTAAATTTGCGGAGCACGTGGTGTGTGAGGACGAGCTCAAGTACGCCCTCCTCGCTAATAACTGTATGAGTCCGGGCATCTCCACACTGGTGACGCTGCTCCTACACACCTCCCGCGGCCAGTGAGTCTCTAGGGGCCTTCCACCCTAGTACTATCTCCTTCCTCTCAGTGCTCTCATTTCTTTTACTCCTCTTTCTCGTCTTCCCCTCCCGTCACGTTCTCCTTCCCCTTCCTTTCCCAAAATTTTTCCTCCACCTTTATTTTCTCCACGTTTCCTCCAACATCTATACCTGTTATCTGCCTTCCTCTTCCAGTCATACACCTGTCTCCAAACACCTTCCACTGTGCTTAGTTTTAGCCTTTTTTTTTTCTCCCACGCAGCTGCTTCTGTCCTTTTTTTTTTCCTATATCTACAACCCTACTACTCTTGTTCTGACCATCATTCCTTCTCTACCTTCCCTTTAGTACCATTCCGGTGCGACTTTAAGGGCAGTGTAAACTCCAAAAGGCCAAGGATATCTAAATCTTGAGAGGGCCCCGTGTGACCAATGAATCCTTCTCTTTTTCGGGGATTTATCCAGACTACGGAATAAAAATGTGTCTCTTTCCTTTTAAGTTAGTATGCAACAACTTTACTCTATTATATGCCCATTGTTGTTCTTTGTCCATCTGTTGTTCTTTCTCTTTTAAATGAATCTAGGAACAATTCAGAAGACACGAGCTACAGGTTCAAACTGATAAGAAGCTTTTGCTGCAGAAAATCTCCTTGTCGTAGAATAAAATTAACTGGCTTACTTCCATTATCACCTTAAGCCATGGGTCCATCTGGTTGTAATTAGTAACTTGAGTGGACTGTAATATAAGTATGTAAGCCTTTGTGTAATTTTATATCAAAGATTATATAGCCTATCTGTCTGTCAGGCTTTGCTCCTTACTATCCACTTTAATTATATTCTCATACGTAACACTCGATCAATAAAGTAGAAGAACTATAGGAAAAGAAACTACATTTGATCCTGTTAGCTCAAAATAATAATGATAACACTGATAGAGAATCTGCCATAGTAGTTGTACAGTACTTTGTCACTCGCCTTCAACATTTAACACGTCATTGTGATTAAGAAAGCCCCCAACCAGAGGAAAATTTAATGAACCCTCCAGTTGAGAAAGTTATAAGGTATGTTGGGTTGATTAGGAGTAATTGGCTGGCATAATTAATGGCCAGGAAGAGAGAGAGAGAGAGAGAGAGAGAGAGAGAGAGAGAGAGAGAGAGAGAGAGAGAGAGAGAGAGAGAGAGAGAGAGAGAGAGAGAGAGAGAGAGAGAGAGAGAGAATCAGAGAAGCGCACCCACATTCAGAAGAATAACTCCCTCTCTCTCGTAACCTCACCCCTCTTTCCTCCAACTATTCCAAAACATTCTTACATTCCTCCCATCCGCCCTCTCTTTCCTCCCCATTACTCTAACCTCCCTCTTCTCCTCTCGCCTGTCAGGGAGGGTCAGGCGTCGCAAGAGGACTGGCACAGACTCTACGGCAAGTGTTCGGGCAATGAGATTTACCACATCAAGCTCAGTGATTCTCGGTTCTTCGGGGAGTATGAAGGAAAGAGCTTCACCTACGCCAGCTTCCACTCCCATCGCAAGTAAGTGTTGTCTTATTATTATCATTATTATTATGTTGTGGATGCTAATTTTCTTTTTCGTTCTTGTTTTTTATATTGTTGCTGATGTTCTTTTGTTTATCTTTTAATTTATTGCTATTGTTTTTTGTGTTATTTGTGTTTTGTTTGTGTTATTATTTTAATTATCATTACTTTAGTTGTAGTAGTTAGAGGAGGAGATAGCAATAGCAGAAGTAGTAGAAAGATGGCCGTCGCTTGGCTTGTGAGTGCTTTCCATCAGCTGATTGTTTGGGCTAACATTATGATCGATGTCACGATGCCCATGTTGCCAAAGCTGTCGTGCACTATAATAGCAACACAAGGTTAGTCACCGTTTACAAGTTCGCAGAAGGTTCCTAGCTGGCACTAGAGCAGCCACCTCTGTAAATACTTAATTCGTTATTGAACAGCAGAACCTGAACACACGAAGAAAACAAAACTGCAGCCAGAATGTTTGTTTACTTTGTAGAATTTACTTTGTAGGCAAGGAAGGTTGTTTATAAAAGACGGTTGGATCAGAGTATGAATAGGGATGACAGGTGGGATGGATAAGTATTGGATTATTCCAATGGCTCTGACTGGTGGGGGGCTGCAGCTGTTGGCTGTCAGGGTACTGGTGAAACGCTGTGTTCCGATGTAAATGAGAATCGAATCTCTCCTGAACAACAGCTGCAGTATCAGCCCTACTGGTCTGCCTACTTCACTAGTTTCCACTTGATATGAGCATACGATTCTGTGCCAGCACTAGCAGTCAATAGGTAGCTTTAAAAGACGGTTGGATCAGAGTATGGATAGGGATGACAGGTGGGTTGGCTAAATATTGGATTATTCCAAGGGTGGGGGACAAGGAGCGGTCTCGTGTAGGTCATTTAACTGGTCTCTTACAGTCTCTCCATTTCTTATGTTCTTATGTTCTTAATAATATGAAGTTACTGGCTCGCGGAGATGAGATGGCGAGATGAGCAACGTGGCAGCTGTGGGATGCATGATAATATAGTTGACTATAACTCTTGGAAGTGTCTGGTGTTATCAGTTCGGTATAATGTGAGGGTTGGTTAATAAAGGGGTTGATATTTTCTGGTAAAATGTTCAGTTTACCCCCTGCTTCCCAAGTTTGCTAGAAGTAGAAGGAAGGGATATTAAGTATGGACATGAAGTAAATTTTCACCTTATTTCTTTTCCCAGCCTAACCATCCTGTCTGTCCCACACTCTACAGATATGGAGTAGCTCTTGTCGGGGTGCGACCGGCTGAGCTCCCTGAGTTTTACGAAGACACCATCATGCTCAACCCAGGCCCAAGACATATCATGAAGAAGACAGATCTATGCTTCTACATGAGCATCACCAAAGAAGAGAACAGTGCCTTTGTAGTGGGATCTACTTCCACCAACACCAACACCACCGCCGCTACCACCGCCACCACCAACCAAGAAGGGAGGGTGGTGGAAGGTGGTGCAGCTGATGCCTCACTCATCAAAGATCCAGAGAGAGGTGTTGGAGGAATAGAGAAACGGGAAGGTGATCGAGAGGAACCTTTACCTAAACCAAGATCAGGTAGGTCCTTCCACCAAGCTTAACATTCATTCAAGTTTGTTGAGAAATTTGTTAAGGGAAAGACTGATTATTTACTTTTCTTTCTAACTAAAGCCTTTATTCATAAACATCCACTATAGATATTAAATGCCCATTCTCTTAAATGTGTTTAACCCTTATCAGAAACCTGTTTGTAATCCTCCCTTATTTGTTCCCCTGGTTGGCAACAAACAATGCTTATTTCTCTTCATCTTTAATTTTTGAAGTTGTATAGCAATACTCGCCCATTGTATAGTTTTCTTCTACGCTATATGTCTGTCTGCTTGCCTATCTCTCTCTCTCTCTCTCTCTCTCTCTCTCTCTCTCTCTCTCTCTCTCTCTCTCTCTCTCTCTCTCTCTCTCTCTCTCTCTCTCTCAAAGCTTATGTACATATATTACTGTACTCTCTTTCATAAAGTTTGCACATATACTACTGTACTCTCTCTCTCTCTCTCTCTCTCTCTCTCTCTCTCTCTCTCTCTCTCTCTCTCTCTCTCTCTCTCTCTCTCTCTCTCTCTCTCTCTCTCTCTCTC
>JAXIVD010002537.1:35000-57926 GCA_036785275.1 Cancer borealis
AATAATGATTATTGCAAATATAGATTTTGGATTTGTTGATTTGCATTGATCACTAATTTTTTTTTTATATTGCAAAAGGGGAGTGGGACACATATATACAGTTTTGTTTTTCACAAAATATAACTATTCGCTCAATATTTTAGCACAAGAATGTGTGGATCATACGAGTAGTTAGGTCTCATATAGTGAAATCTCACATAATGAAATGGGAAAATGCTAATTATCTTACTACTAACTAGAAATTTGCATCTAAACATATATAGATAACTTGTACATTATTTAAACTAAACACAATATATGTATTATAATGTACAGGTGCACATCTATCCATCTATTTATCTATCTCTATACCAATCTGTTATCCTCTTTAAATAGGGGTTACCAAAACTAGGCGTTTAGGGTTCGGGAATACATTGCTCTTCCCATTCCCTCTACGTCCTGTCTTCATAGGATAGAATACAGTGGAGGGGATTCCCAGATCATTTACGCCATCCCTTTTTTTTCACCTGCAAGGAATACACAATATATTTACATGTTAAACCATTTCTTAATTCTGATACTCACAGCAAAGTTTTTTATTATTCTTTTTTTAACCTCATCCCTTCTTTTCAATTCTGTGATTTTAACTGCAGAGCAGTTAGATATAATGCACTATAATAACAGACATTTATTTGAAACATAATGTGAAATATGATACTCAATGTACTGTTGTAAACCGTTGTAAGCAGTTGGATGTGTTATAGTTGGATGTGCTAGGCATGTAACTTACAATTGCAAATACTCATATTCATCTATGTCTACTTTTAAATCACTTTACCTTTCAGATCCTTTGTAAGTGGATCCAAAATAGATATTGTGTACTAACAAAACTTGTGAGCACAGATCTACACTGAAATGCCAATCCAGTGTAGATCTGTATTACATTTCACTCACAGTACTGTACCACTGGCGTGTTGTATGTTACTGTTTGAGTTACTTGACACAAATATGATAAATTGATTGTTAAATAGACATAGATGAACATTAGTATTCGCAACTGTAACTTACAATTCTTGTCAACATCACTTCTAACTAGGGTATCACTTTCAACTGCTACACTGGCACGAGGCATGACTGGAGACACATGTCATAGGCATGTTCACGTCATGGTGTTGTGGCAGAACAAGAAGCCTAGAGGCAGATGTACCAACGTATGCAAAATGCTATTAATGAAATTATGGAATTGTGACAAAATACATTACATCAGCTGTCTATCATTTGTTATTAGAATACATAGGGCACTCACTGTTCGTCTCTACAATTTAGAGTTCAAGCATTAAACTGGAAGAAACTTCATATATAATGTAGTGCATTTTTGCAACACCCTTTTTAACCAGTCTGGACCAGTCAAACAATGGAAACATGCATCCAGGCTCACAAAAACCAGCTCCAGACTGGTAACATTCTATTCATCGCTCATGTTGGGTGACCTCTTGTCATAAAGATAAGACGAAAAAAAATTCACGTGAATTTAGCCAACTTAATATACAGTACAAGCTCAATTTAATGCAATGTTCAGTTTAGCAGAAAATGTTCTATCTTAAGTATAGTGGAAACAATTTCCATTTAGTGGAAACAATTCCGCTAAATAGAGCAATATTTTGATGGGTTTTGGTAACATCCACTGACTTAAGTTATTTATTTTGGTGGGGGAGTCCTTCATTTCATATCAACTGCCTGCTCTCGTGGATTTCTTTACATTATGGGCCTATTTGTGCCTATTTGTACAGTAAAAATCTAATGAAACCATGCCTAAAATGCAAGAAAATCAGGAAAGGATGAATGCTCAATTTACCAGAAATCAAGCTTGTACTGTATTCATAAGAGATAACTGCTTGATATTTCTTTTTCTGTTTATTGTATGAAAGTTTTGGGTGGTGCAATGTCACTATCATTTGTCATTAGTCAAAGGGTTAATGTAAATACCACAAATCAGGAATACAGATAGATCGTCACCTTCACCAAACAGAGCCACCTTGAGTATGGTCATAGAACACATTGTTATTGATCATATTGCTCCCATCAAAGAAGTTAGTGTCATTTAGTTACAATTGACATTAATATGTAGGTAATAGCTAATTGAATAATTTGTAATGGTAATATTACAGGTTGATCAGGTTTTTTTTTCTGTTGTGTGAGGGGCATTGACTTTGAATTAACGAAAGTAATAACACGGAACTCATGAAAAATGTCAAAAATGGGGATATTTTGGGTTTAGTTTCGAACTAGTGAATTGCAGATTTTGAGTGATGTGGAACTTGTGAAACATCTTTATATTCAAACATATTATTAGGAAACAAAAAAGGAGTGCCTTTACCAGTGTAGAAAATTGTACAGGAAAGCAGCATGTATGTGTCTAGTAGCATAATGTTGATTAGATATTAGCACAGTGTATTACACCATGAAAATTTTCTGATAAAAAGACCACTTTTCGACAATAAGCTTCATCCATGGAAAATGAGCTCAGCTTTTAAGTGTTACATATAACATGTTTATATCCATGTTGAAAATATAAAATTGGAAGTTTTGACAGTCTTCAGTATGTTTGTTTTCTTTTTAATGAATGCTAAAATTATCTCAATAGCCAAATGTCATATAAACTTGATATAAATGTTCATTTTTGTATTTTCATTTGAGTACCACTTTTGCATTACGAGTCACATGCTTACCCTAGTAATTTTATTTTAATTTTACATAGAATAGCTCAAAGTACATTGTCTATTACAGCTAATAAGATCTTGCAGCACCATGCTTTAAATCTTGAAGGTCCAGTTGTAGTTGAGTAATAACTAGAATGGACGTGCGAGTGTAAGCTGTACTCCACTGCCTTATAGTTGATCAATGCACTACATGTCTGCTGTATACCATTGACTGGCAGGAGCTGGAACCAAACTAACTAGTGGCACTGAACTTTGGAATATGATAAATTATATTATGTTGTGTAGTTACAGTATTAGATAGAATGTTATTGGTTTGTTGCTGTGTTCAATCTTTGTTCCATCAGTTTTCAGTTCTATTGCTGTCTAGTTAACAACTTTTCTTTGTCCTTTCAGAGTAGAATCAGATCTGTAAGTCTTGCATGATAATTGTTGTGTATTTTCTCCTCATAATTTCACGACTGGCTCAATTACTGTCAGCCAGCGAGAGCAATAACCCATTCATTAACTTACTTTTTGAGCAACATTACAGACCCTTTGGCTCACTGATGATGCACTCTACCACAAAATAATATGATTTCATGTCTTTTGGCAAATTAGTTCTAACTTCAATAATGTGTGTTACTTCTAACATACATACATGGGTGATTGAGTGTCTTAAAATTTTAACTTTTTTCCCTTATTTAACAACGCCCAGAAATGCTGGATTTTTTTTCTAAGTTTTATTTATTGAATGAACTTATATTGAGTGGTAAAAGGTGTCATTCCACAGTGAATGGGTTAAGTTATATTGCTTTCAGAACATGTCAAAGGAACGTTAGCTCACACTGGCTCATGGTTGCTTTCCTTGCACAACACTGCTGTTTTTCTTTTCATGAAAATTGCATTTCAGTATCACGTTAGTAGTTCAGAAGTAATTTATTTAATTCTTAATAGCTTACTTTATTTTTCATTAAAAAATTAATTTCACAAAGAATGTTCTAAGGTTTCTTTCTACATTATTGATTAAGTAGTATCTAAAAAAAGAATTTAAAGATCAGTATCTTCATTGTGATGAAATATTACAATGGTCCCCTTGATATGTAGCACAAACTAGTAGTGGCTAAACTCAGTTTTATGTGTTTCTCCTCTAACATGAAGTTGGTCATCTGACTTAGAAACTATGTACTCACAATGAAGCACATTACTCTGTTTGATTCACCTCAGGTGGTTCATGAGAGGACAGCTGGATCACTTGTTCTTGCTTGAATCAGTATGTTTCATAGGATACAGTCATACTTTATTTTTTTCTAATGTTATACTTACCTATCTTCCATACTCTTTTGTGCTTATTATAATGTTCCTAGTTGATATGTTTAGTTAATTTTTTAGCGGGTATATTTGATTCGTTATTTTTTGGGGTAGTATGCTGAGTTGAAAGCTTTTATTGAGCATCTCTTAGGCTGTCACTATTTTTTCTTATTTGTGATCTTAATCTAGCTTCTTTGAATTTTCATTGATAGCTTCTCACCTTGTGACTTGCACTGAGAAAAGGGAATAATGTTTCATTTACTTGTGTATATGGATTTTTTTTTTTATACATATTTACATAGCTATCAACCATTTTTATCTATCTAAATATTTATGTGTGTGAATTTCCAATTACTTCAGGAATTTGCACTGTACTATTAGCATTGTAACTAAAACAAAAAATATCTTCATGTTACCTATCATGCATACACTCATTATTCCTTATAGTTTTTCATACTTCATAAATTTCTTCCCCATAGTTTACCACAACCTACCAAACTCACCTTATCTCCCCTTGTTGCTCACCCTTCAGTTTCTAGACAAATGTAGAAGTATCAGTAATAAACCTGTTCTCTGCACAAAGCAGGATTGGCATATGACACTAATGCTGAGCTCCAGTTACAAAAATGTGTGATTCAGTTCATTTAGGTAAGTCTGGTAAGAAAAGCTCTTGATTATGGACTCAGTTAAGTTTTTGAGCCTAGGATGGTAAGGATTTAAAAGTTTTATCTACTTGTATATGTGTAGTTTATCTATAGACATGAACATCTTATCATTCATCCTAGAAAGCAGTATAGTAGTTTCTTCATTAACCAATATTCAATGGTCTTCATGTTTGTATAGTTGTGCATGAGTGACTGTGGACTCATGCACTTCATTGATGATTTTTCCTACCATTTAGACAGTTTTTAACAGCCCATCACCAGACTTTAGAAATTTGATGCCTTTGGAACTGATAACTTGTCAGACTCATTGCACTTTTACCAACCCTCAGGACCGTAGCCATCCTCTGCCTTGTGTAACTTTAATGTTGAGGCAATATAATGTAACCACCACTTGTATGAATTTTGTCCTCATCTGGTATGTCATGCACTGTAGATTCAGGAAACTTCATGATCAGCAGAAACAAATTTATTAAGCTGATGCCCCTCACTCACCCCCACCTCACCTCTAACCACCACTCTGCCTTTTGTCACCTTCCATCTCGTTCGTCATCCCTAACCATCATTATCCCAGAACATTATAAGATGAGTGGTAACATTATCGTTCTGGGAATGATATGTAGAAGACCGATACATAGTATTAAAAGAGAGATGATTGATTAATGTGTAACATTGATATTTTACATATTATTCATTTGTCTGTTTACTAAAATTGGTTGCCAGTAAGGGGAATTCTCCTGTATTGTACAGGATCACTACCCATAATTTAAAGAATACTAGATTAGAGTATTATGATATTTAAATTTGATAGTGTGCTTGGCTCACAACCGAGATGTCGTGGGTTTGAATCCCAGGTTGGATGGAGACAATATTGGGTTGTCTTCTTAAGCACTGTAACCCTAGTTCACTTAGTTGAAAATAGATACAGGATGTAAGCAGAAGGAGTGAAAGGCTGGACATTCTGCCCTCCTGTATGTGTGATTATGTGTAATCCACCATGGTCTGGAGAATCATGCGCTGCACTTGTTATAATCAGCCATTGCCCTGCCCAAAAAAACTGAGAGCTCATAGAGATGGATCTATAGGTAAGGCCAAGACCGGTCACACATCACACACCTCCATCCCTTTGCTCAAGGTGAACAGTAACCATTCCCTGGCAGTGAACAATCCTTAGCTTCTTGAGCAGGGTTTGAACCCATGTTTTGATGGGTGACAGGTGGGGACGGTAGCCACTGAACCATATGAGCAGTGTATTTACCTAGTTGTACCTAGTTTATATGTATGTATGAGTGTGTGTATATTTCTTTATTCCTTTAAGAGACCATAGATGGTCTACATCAACCTTTTGGGTGAAGAAGCAAAGCTATATAAAGGAAATGGTATAAGTACTCATATTTATACTATTGTTATACCATTTGGGGCTCAAACAACATGAAATAAGAAAGGGAACTTAAGACTAAATAACACTAAGACAGATAGCTCAGAACAATGCCACTAATACAGGAGTAAGGTGGTCTGGCCCAATTTCTTAGGTCTTAAACTCTTCAGAACAGTTCTCTTCTTTCTTGTATAGCCCTGATAGAGCCATTGATGAATAGGATTGTGACAGTTCAGTTCAAGAGGTGTCATATTATTAACCAGGTGCAATGTCCTTTTGTGATCAAAATAGGAGGAAAAAACAGCTCTCGGCGTGTGTTTTATTTCTTGCTAGTCATGAAATTTTTGAGGTTTGTGTGAAAAAATATCATATTTAGTGAAGGTAAAAGCAATGTAGCAAATTGGAGATCGTCATTATGGTGCTTGGACCAGAACTGTCACATCTTATGGGAAACCTATGAAATTAGCTGCATATGTACCCACCCCATTTAATTTTGTTGTATGTATGAGTTTCTGCATTCGCATGGATATAAGTGGTTAGTATAATCATTATTGTATTCTTTGATGGAACCTTCCACACATTGTCCTCTTCTATGATTGTGTTATTACTATGTTGTGACTTAAAGGAGCCTTAGATATGATAATCTAACACAAGACAATATGAATGACTTAAGTAGATGCTAGTAATGAAAAAGCTCAGGTTGATGAAAGGGACAGACATAACATAATTTCGCTCACATCCAGTGCTGGGCAAGCACTGAGGTGTGCTCCTCACAGCTGTTACTGAGAGGCCGGTTAATATGACACACACCACCAGAAGAAAATAACTATAGTGTGTAGGAATGCAAGTCTCTGGACGCGACTTTTTATGTGTCCCAAAATAGATGGTCCAGACTTAATTTGTGGTCATTGTATATAGACACCTTGTCTCAGCTAACCTGGTATATAGATACAGATAGATGATAGCATGTGATAAGGCTAAACCTGTGCTCAATTGATGAATTCAATATGTATTAATGGAAGTCAACTTCAACCAAACTCCAGTGGGTCTGTTTCGTAAAGCATCAGTACATTGAGTGTACTATCAGGGATTTGATTCCCAGCCACAGCCTTCTCATGGCTACTTGCCTCCTTTGGATTGATTTTCCAATACAGTACAGTACAGTATTTTGAAAAAACACGCAGCATTACAGTGGTGGGATGTCCAGTGAAGGTTGTGCAAGTTGTACGTGTTGTATCTCTGGTTATCTTGATCTGTGGTCATTATTTGAAGAAAAATGTTTCCAGTTAAGTCCCTGTTATTTAAGGGGAAGACTTAAAAGATGTAGAAACACCAGAAATTTATTAAAAAAGGAGGAGGAAAATTTTGTATTGATGGGACAGTCAATGTCGCCCAAACTCCACTTCAACCTTAGTGATCATTATTGTCTGATTGGTAAGGTGTTGGTACTACGTTGAGTGTACTGTCAAGGGTTTGATCCCAGGCTGCAGCTCTCTCAAAGCTACCTACATACGTTAGATAAATTTCTCAGTATTTCTAAAAGCATGAGGCATTACAACTTATATTCAACACAGGTAGTCCAAACAAGTCTTCTTTATTACTATTGTTGTCTTATAATTTTTGAAGTCAGCATTTTTATTTTTATTTTTTACATCCATAGCAAGAATGAAGCTTGTTTGGTATATTGTTCAGGAGTCAAACAGTCTCATTTGTACCTTATAGTACTATGGAGTGGTAAGTTTTACTGAGGAACTTCCATGGAAACACCAACATTGTTTATATTGTACTTGGGTCAAAATTCTAGATTCATGATTAACACTTACTTTTCTTACTTCTTTGCAAGTATCAATATTTATATTATAAAGGAAAATCAAATACCACATGAAATATTAATAAATAATCGGATTTTTTTAATGTAATTCAGGTACATTGATGAACATTGTGAACTGTGAGAATAATTAGTAAGTACTAGCAAATCATATGCAGCAATGTTTCATAAAATGTGTCTGCTTGCAGAAAACATATAGTTTCTCAAAATGTAAAGTGTTTGTAGATTGAGGGTTGTAGTAAAATCATATAGACCAACTGTGTGTTATCATAGAAAAACAGGTGTATGAATATATTGATTGAAAGATAATTACGTCTCACAGGTAACTACATTTTCTACATTTTCTATATTTATAATTGTTGTGAGTGGGTTTCATACAGATTTTGGGATATGGCGTAATGGGATATTGTTCTACAATTTGAAAGGTGGCAAAAAACTGATGGTTTTGTTATGCAGTTATATGATGCAGGAACTCCACCTCTGCAGAAAAGTATTATATACAGTATAACCTCAGCTCTGGCGTCACATGGCATTGACCAGTCAACTATGGGAGAAAGTAAAAATGTTACAAGCATGTAGGGCACATCTATGACCCTCCTTGCCAAACACACAGCTGCTCTTCCAATATATTTTTCTACTGATAGATTTTGGTTGTCGGAATTTGGGGGAGTTTATAATTGTTTCCCCGAGCTCTCTACTATTCTGCTTTGAATGGCAATGGTCTTATTCTCAAAATCGACCTCCTTTGGATCAAGCTCATTGATGACTGACAGGCAGACAGACAGACAGGCAGACCAATCCCTTTTAGTAATGTAGATTGATCTGTTGATGAGCCAGAGTGAAAAAGATCCATAGGGAAATTATGACAGCCTCAATGTTTAAGAAAAGATTGCAATACAGAGTGAGCATGAAGCTGAACTTTGCCAAACAAGACAAGGAAGGTGTGGAGTCAACAATACTGAGCCAGGTGTGTCCTGCAGGTTTGTGATCACTGTACCTACCGCAGTGCCAAGGAGTACAATTGGCAAAACCGAGCTGTCATCTTAGCTGCTGATTATGCAAGTAATGGTATCTACAATTTTATCATTCCACTCAGAGCACATTTCAGGTGAGTTATTTTAGTTTGTTGTTTGAGAAAGTACTAAAGACAAGTTTTAGTAATGAGAATTCTAAGCATATGTAAAGGTTGTGTTCATGTAAGCTCTCACATGAAAATAAAACTCAGTGTGAATGTAAAGTTTAAATAAAATAAGTGAGAATGCATTCCACTCCTAGAACTATTGTAATTTCTTTGGTTACGTTTCTATTTTATTCTTGTAACGAAAGATGTTGAAATCTCAAGCACATCTTAACTGTGATTCTTTTATAACCTGATCTGATGCACATCTCTCGTTATGATAATGGTCAATGTTTCTATCTATTTGTATCTCCAATGCCACAACAACATATTGGTCCCTCCTCACTTATAGCCGCTTTAGTCTAACTCTCCCAAGGGTTGTTGGCAGCTGGCAAGCCATCTTTTATTTATGGAGGGACATGGGACATCAGATAGTCAAAAGTCTCTATCAATGATAAAAAAATTAAAAGAAAAGCTTGAAACATAAAAATCCTAAAATATGCCAAAAAAAATTCAATAAAAGCTATAAAAAAAAGAAGAAAAAAAAGCTTGTACTGTAAAAACAAAGTCATTGTACTAACAAAGGATATGGGATAAATATTGAAATCAAGATAGTTGTTAAATTTAGTTTACTAGACATTAGGAACAAAAAACGTTTTAGAAATCTACATATAATGTTGTGCACTTTTTTTCATTTCTGGCAGGAAAAAGACGTTACTGAACCCTATTATCCTTTTGCTTGAGCGAAGACCTGATGTTGCCTTCCTTGATGCCATCTCATGGTTTCCTCTCGTCTATTGGATGTTGGGATCCATTGACTGGTAAGTTACATTCTATTCTTACACGGATTTCCAAAATGACTAAATTATATATAATAAAAATTATATGGAATGGAATTTTTGGAAGATGTTAACCTCACATAATAGCATTTTATTGCAATAAGTAATTTTTACAACACACACACACACACACACACACACACACACACACACACACACACACACACACACACACACACACACACACACACACACACACACACACACACACACAGATATATATATATATATATATATATATATATATATATATATATATATATATATATATATATATATATATATATATATATGTATGTATGTATAGTATATGCTTATATTTTTTTTCCTTTTTTTTATTTATTCATTTATTTATTTATTCTTTATTATTATTATTTATTTTTCATTATGCTACGTAAATTCTGAGAAAATTTGTTACTGTCTCTAACATTGGAAGTTGACTTACAGAGAAACACAGTAAAGGAGAGAATGAAGTCTGTTTACAACCAACAGATTACTACATAGAGAATGTGTTGTTGGATCTGAACTAGGCACTCTTACTGTTACTGATGTGCTACTACTACTTAGCTATAAAAAAGCGAATTTGGAAAAAAACGTGGTGTTGGATTCAGTCTTATATGTGACTGATTTAGAGTAATTTTCTGTCAAAGGAAGCAAAACTTGCAGATGATACAAAACAAACTAAACTAATCGATTGGAGCAAGAAATGGCTAATGTCTTTTAATACCGACAAATGTTAAATTTTGCATATTGGCAACAAAAATCCAGATTTAGGACAAGATGTGTGACCAGAAGCTCAATAATTTTAAACAAGAAAAAGACCTTGGTTTGATCATTACTAATAATCATAAAATGAGTGATCAGTGCACAGCTGCAAGGAAGAAAGCGAATCTGATGTTAGGTCTAATTTCAAGGAATTTTGGTCACAAATCGACAGAAGTAATGAAAAGACTTCAGCATTTGTGTGGTCACATCTAAAATGCAAGATTGAATTCCCATCACTGAACTGCATTAAATACCAAAACTTACTGGAAAGAGTACAGAAACAAGCGACAAATCACATTCCTACTTTGCGTAATTTATCGTACGAAGAACGATTAAAACAGTTGGACGTGTTCCATCTCCACAAACAAAGAATTAAGGGAGATACGATTGAAGTCCTTAAAATTCTATACAATGTCAGTAAAATCAACCCCTGTCCGTTTCCAAGCCCATTGCCATTATGGAGGGGCTTTGGGAACAGAGATTGTGGCTTAATTCGGACTTCAGTTTCTGTTTCAACTAATTTTCACTTGGCCTCCTTCTTGGTCGTCTGGTTTCTGTTTTTCTTATGTATTCTTATGTATTAGTATGAAGTTTAATTTATTATGGATAATATTGATGATTATGGTGGTTTATTACAGTCTTGATGATCTGCTACGGGCTGGCATCAACGTGGCAGAAAATGTGGTAGTGGTTAATAAGGAGCTTAACAACTCTGCTGAAGAAGACACCCTATCAGACTGTAACACCATTGTTGCCGTCCAGACCATGTTCAAGTAGGCCAATGTCTTAGATCCTTAAGAATACTTTATACATAATTATCATCTCAGGTGTTTTGGAACCCAGGAAAGTAGAAAGCTGTGATGCATTCTGCTTTTTCCATTTCTGAGTACTTTAGTGTTATTAATGCATGTACAATGATTCTGTTTTTACTGTGTTCATTATTTTCATATCTCAAACTTACATTGTCAGGTGAGTAATTTATCTTTGTGCTTGACAAGAAATAATATCTTCATTTTCTTTCAGTTTGTATTTGCTATGCTTTTACTATGTATGTGTAAATTAATTTATTGGAATTTTTTATGCTAGATTGGAGTGAAGTTCGCTGCCTCACCATAACATCTCAAGAAAGTCTTCAGTGAAGGATACAGTATTTCATGAATTATGAAATAAATGCAATACCATTTCATATCTTTTCCATAACTAGAGAAGAATCCAAGATATATTAAGTTATTTTTATATCTTTTGTGTGTAATGAGCAGCTAATCATGGTTAGCCTTTCATGTATTTTTCTTTAATTTCTATGATTTTGCTGTTTCATGCCATTATGCATTGTATTATGCATTATGTTTTTATTTACAATTTTGCATATATCGCATGTATATTTATAGCTTATTGTGTCAGTGGAGGCATCCAACACACAACAAAAAGGATGATTTTCTTTTCAGTCAGCATAAACTCACCAAATGGAGCATTGGATACAAATAGATTTAGTACATTCCTGTCATAACTGAGAAATCCAAAGATGAAAAGTAACAAAAAATCTAACAATGTTATTTACAGTTGTTAATCAAATGATGGATTATTGCAGTAACAATTTCCCTTGTGACAGAAAACAAGCTTATGTGTCATAGAGAGGTTTTATAAATTATATATGTTTGTAGTGTCTCGCAAGCAAAAGCAAACCACACACAATATGTAGCATCTTCATTCATATTTTTTACTTCTAAATATTGCTGCTTGAGAAGATAATGTGGTAAAAAGATTATATTTCAATGAACTTTAACACCAATCATTCATTCTTATTCAATATAAAATTATTCTAATACCTGTAACATCAGTAAACAGACAGACAAGGAAAAATACTTATATCTATATACCTGGCTCCTATACTTCACTCTAAGGAGGATAGCGAAGACAAGGCATCTACTACTGCAGAAAGAGTATATTGTATATGACTTACAAATAATGACTGGTTGAAGTAAAGAAAAGGAAATTTGAGTTTTCATAGAAGGAATTTTTAAAAATTTATATTTGAGTGTGTGGCATGCTTACTAATGCAACATGTCTTGACCCAGCATGAAATCTAATGAGGGCTAGGAAGGGATGGCTGTTTGCAGCATATTTTAGCTAGGTGCTTTTGTGTTTGTACTAGAAAACAGGAAATAAGAGAAAAATTCCAAATCTATATTTTACTAGAAGTTATGTTGCTTGCTTGCTGTCCAGAACTTCCTTAAGAAACTTAACCTTAACATCATTTTCATCACCATCTATGATGCCTCTGCCATATCTCCATCACTATTCATCCTTTTCATAACTTCTTTGTGGAGAGTTAGGCAATTACTTGTTGTATGATGACAAAAATTGTTTTTGTGTTCATACACTCTTATAGATTCCACGCGATATATCACCAATGTCCTCTGCAGAAGGTAAATTGCTCTTTGGTACAGTATAGCAGCCCCTTATATTCTTATAACTAATGCAGTGGGATCTATTTTCCATTAAAAAATTAACTGCCTGACCATGTCGACAGTCAAATATATCCCCGCGATAAAGTCTGTTATGCCCAATGATTTAATCTGCACCAAGGCAGAACAAAGGTGATGCTCCCTTACTGGGCCAGCTGACCAATGAGAATGCTAGCTTAGTCAGAGGTTCATGCTCAACAGATTGCACTTTCAGTCACATTGTTGATTATCATTTTTGCAGATATTTCAAACTACATACATAATGGAACACTGGATTGCTGCCATTTGTGTAATAGTGTACAGCCTCATTGTTTTGACTTTATGGATCCATGTGTTCAGTTGTTTTAACAAAACATCCTGTAGTCACTCATCTGTGTCTAACTTGATAGGACAGTAGCTGGTTTTCACCATTTCAAACTTCTTTTTTCAACTAATTACAGGTGGATAAATTATTGGTACATCTTAGGTCGAAGTGTGTTTTTCATGTTGAGAAATGCAATATATATATATATATATATATATATATATATATATATATATATATATATATATATATATATATATATATATATATATATAAAATAAGATAATATGTACTTGTTCATTCTACCAGATAAGATTATATCTCAAATTATTCAAGAAAGGCAATTTAGTGAGATAATTACATATATTGTTTGTTGCATTATGAGAAGAAAATTTTTTATTATAATGTATGAAACATAATGCGTGGATGTAATATAACATCTTGAATTATTTACAGCATAATATGTTTCCCCAGTATTTTTTTTTTATATAATTGTTGAAGGAGATAGTTATTTTCAGTAGATTTTGAAAAAGAAAAATTATATATATATATGTATATTGTTTAGATATTATTTCTATATGTAATGTAATTTGCTCATTGTTATGTAAACTATAATCTTGCAGGTTCTTCCCCAACATCAAAATCATCACGGAGTTGTCTCAGTCGTCCAACATGCGCTTCATGCAGTTCCGAGCTCGGGATGCATACGCTCTCCACCTGTCTAAGATGGAAAAGGTACACCTCTCCCCACATGACCATATTGATGGACCTGAGCGGATAATCGAGTCATTGTCACCGGTAACAATCTCGCTGTTGCTGTCATTAGTGTTTGGTCTAGTGTACATGTCGTCCCCAATCCACCTTAGTCGACCTGACCCAGACCAGCCACGCGTAGCAGCCTATTACGGTAGCTGCCAGCTTGTGCCAACCTGCACAAGTGTCACATTGCCGCTTGGGGACAATACAAAGGCTCATCTTAACCTACTACAACACTTGATGTCAGTTCAGAGAGCATGACACACATACATTACTGTTATCTGACATGCATTCTGATGTCTCTGTACTGTACTTCATTTTCTATATACTATTTGATTCTGAGACACACTTCAAATGGCCCACATTATTGTGTTTGTTGCCAACACAACATATTCAGTAAGAACTCAATTTTTGGAAGCATAAGTCACTATAATACTTCATATCTAGATCAAAACATATTTTGATTGTCGAGCTGAGTGTGTTCTGGCATATTCTGAGGTGGTTATGGAGGCCTGTGAGAGGGAGTTTTAGGTGGTGGATTTGATGACACCTTCCTTTCACTTCTTGGCTACAGGTGTAGACTGTATGGAGTGTAGCTGGTGCTTGTGGCTGACTTTAGGTACAATAGTGTCTGTTTTGCTGCCTCATATACAAACACTGAAGACATTACTTAGGTGACCATTAGAGATGCCTTTTTAGTATTGGACGCTGGCTGTAGACATAACGTGGGTAAACCTTCAGTTTGGCTAAAGTAAGGTTAATTTATAAATAACATCATATATGCAATGAAATTCAATATATACATATATATGTAAAGCTGAAGATTTACTGCAATTGAGCAAACTTGCTAGACAAATATATTGTGTTCCAGCAGCTTCATCAAATACAGAAATCAAAACCAACCATAAACCTTCATCATATGATTTTTGATAGTTTCACAATTCTGCTAAAAGATCTCTCGAGATATATATATATATATATATATATATATATATATATATATATATATATATATATATATATATATATATATATATATATATATATATATATATATATATATATATATGTATATTTGTGTGTGTGTGTACCTTTAGATCATATTTTTGTGGTGGTGCTATTCTACCTAGCTGCAAGAACACAGTGAGGCTAGCAACAGGTAGTGGTAGATGGCCGTGATGAATGGCAGGCTGGCATGCTAGTGCCTTTATCTCCTGCCAGCTGGCCTGTTCTTGTGTTCCCTACCCCATCACACTCACAGTTGCTGGGGTGGAAATGCATGACATGTGTTTCATAAGTCATGCCCCACTTATGTGTCTTTGTCATGCTTCCTTCCTTTTTGACTAAGTTGCCGTGGCAGCTACAGTTCAGTTCATGACAGATGGATGCGTGCTAGGCGTGAAAAACAGTTCTCTTAAGGTTTCCTCCTTCATGGATGTTGTGGTAACTGATGTGGGATGCCTGTGATGACATCATCAAATCCTTGTCTTCCTTTCTTGTGAATGGCAGATCTGATAAGCCAATAATAACTTCTGTTTCTGCATCTTCATTTTCTTGCTGTAACTGTTAGAGTCATTCTCATGTGCAGCTTACTAAAAGTGTTGTTTATGTGCAGACTAATGTGATGAATGAAAGTTTCTCATGAGCTGCTTGTGTAAAGTGTGAATGTGAAAAATATCAAAAAAATATAGTTGTAGGAAATCACATTCATCATTTTTTATAATTTTCAACATTGTCTTTCATTTTTCATCTGTTGATTCATGAAATCATACCAATGCACCTCTTTTCATACAACATACAGTAAGTACATTATGTCAAAAGTGCATCCTATCTTGATTTTTTCTTTCTGAAATATTGAACACTGTAGAGAATACAAAATGAAATCAGTTCGTTATCTTATACATTCATGAAAAATACTTGCCATGCATACTTGAATTACAAATTATAGTATAATGATTATTTGAAATTAACACATCTTATTGCATGAATGCTTACATAATTTAAAAAAAAAGTATAAAATGGCTAAATCTCAACTATTGTCTATTTGACATGTTAATGATTGTTGGTTCTGTAAAGAAACAGTCATTGGGAATATAAATCATTTGATTCATATTTCAATTAGATGATTTTATGAAGTGTAGGAAATAGGCATTAGATTTTATTTAACAGCAAGATAGTGAGAAGCAAAAACTTATGTGCATGATGTCATTTCTGACTATTTTACAGATCTAATGAGAGAGAGAGAGAGAGAGAGAGAGAGAGAGAGAGAGAGAGAGAATGTTTGTACTATAATATAGGAACAATCCGCAATAGCAGCACATGATAATTGATGTTAAATAGTGTATGTTAATATAAGTATAATCTCATGTTAGGGGCATTGATCTCAGCAACAGTGTAGTAACTATATGGACTACAAATTGTTTTATATATTGTTAATTTGGTTTTTGTGTTTTAGATTTTCCTCATAGTAGATAACACCATAGCAATCATGGTCTGTAGCTGTATATCTGTATAACTCAGTCAAAGTTTGATAACTTAAAACAAATGGCCTTTTGGCTTTTAAAGTATAATTAAGGCCAGTGCATAAGGAAAGATAAAATCAAGCTTACTAGGTTGGACATTTATTTTCACAATTATCATTCTGTCCTCTTTTGTCTTCCATACTAGATATTGCCCTTTTTATAACTGAAGATGTTATCGTCATTGTCATGAAAAGGTACTTCTGATGTAGTTCTCGCGAAGTACATTGAAGACTTACACAAAAAATCAAAAATATCAATGTCAAGCCTCTTTTCTTATACAAATTGGTGTTTCCTGCATATTTAGAAAGGAAAGTTAAAAAAATTAACGAATGCAATCAGTGGAAGAAAGAAAAATATATGGTGTATATATATATATATATATATATATATATATATATATATATATATATATATATATACAGTATATATATATATATATATATATATATATATATATATATATATATATATATATATATATATATATACAGTATATATATATATATATATATATATATATATATATATATATATATATATATATATATATATTATATATATATATATACAGTATATATATATATATATATATATATATATATATATATATATATATATATATATATATATATACATATATATATATATATATATATATATATATATATATATATATATATATATATATATATATATATATATATATGTATATACATATACATATATATATATATATATATATATATATATATATATATATATATATATATATATATATATATATATATATATATATATATATAACAGGCTATTGTCCCTTCAAAATGGGGTAGCCACAACAAGATACGCATAAACAAACCAATGCCTATATAATGTACACAAACAATCCTTTCTCTTAACCCAGAGGCCAAACACAATGCATCATGTCAGTCATGCAAATAGGGATGTAGGTGGGGGTCGTATCCACAAAAGGATCCTGAGGTTTCTCCCTGGCACTTTATATTTAACTCATTCCTTCTCCATCTTCACACCAGATCCGATCCAAATGTCATGTCAGATCTGCAGGAATCTCCTTTACTGGTCGTCAAACTTTCAGAATTTTTCATGCATGATTGGTCCTGAACTTCACCTCTGTCTTTATGTGTTGGAAGGAATGAAGGTGTTTAGTTATAGAGTGATGGGAATGTGTAAAGAAAAGGTTGTATGATAGAGTAGCTGTGCCAACTGCATTATAAAGAGCTGAAACATGGAATATAGCTGTAGCAGAGAAAAGATTAATTGTAATGATGATTCTGATGATGATGATGAAGTGTCTGAGGAGTATATGTGGAGTAATGCATATAGACTGAGTGGGAAATGAGGAGGTGCAAAGGAGAACCGGTATTACAAGAGTTGGTTTATCAAACAGAGAAGAGTGTATTGATGTGGTTTGGACACATGGAGAGAATGGAGGAGGACCGGTTTTTGAAGAGAATATTAGGATCTGGTGTGAGCTGTGTGAGGTTGAGAGGAAGGCCACAAATGGGGTTGATGGACATTGTGATGTGAAAAGAGTATTGAATGAAAGAGGAATGTCTGTGGAGCAAGGAAGGATGATAGTGCGTGATAGAAGTGAATGGAAAGCATTGGTGAATGCATATGAAATGACGCAGTTTTGACGACCGGGTTTTTTTTTTTTTTTTTTTTTTTTTTTTTTTTTTTTTTTTTTTTTTTTTTTCTCTCTCCCTTACAAATGGCTCTATTTAACTTTTTCCATAGCCTCTAATAACTCTTTAGTCTCATGCAAACAAATCTTCTCTATCTACTCCAAATTAAAAGATATATGTATAAAGACAATTTCTTGTAGCTAAACTTGTGCTTCATTAATACAGTTTTTTGTTTCATACTTCACCATTAAATTTTTTGGTATACAATGCATGTGTGTAAAATGTTACACAGGTATTGTTTGCTTTCTTTCATACACCTCAACATATGCAATAGACAAAAAAAAATTTCTGTTGAAATAATTCCTCACGATCAAAAATGTATTTTCACACTTGAAATTTTGAATATCTAACTTGTTTTATGCTAAAATAGTTATATAACAATATTTGATAATGTACCAAATAATTCTGGAGTCTTTAAGTTTTATTTATAATGATCAAAGAAATGACCAATATCCAAAATTGGATTGTGTTGTATAGGTATATACTACAGACCTTAATAGAAAAGCTAATCATATGGTGTAATTTTCAATGGGGAAGATTTTAAAGAACAGGCTAGATGAGCAATAGATAAAAAGAAATTGTGTCCTATGTACTACAGTGGAACTGTGAAGATGAAAATGGAAGAGAACAGCATCTCTCCATATTTTGGAGGGGTAGCTTCAGTCGGTTGTCCGAAAACCTTGTTGTGTGAGTGTCGGTGGCTGATGACGGCTGTGTTGTGTGTAACCTGCAGGGTAGCCAGCCTCAGGGCCCTAGGAGTCGCCCTGCATCTCGTCGCTCCCGTTCTCGCTCATTCCGACGGCGGCCTCCGCCGCAACGACCGATTTACTACTCTGAAGTTATAAATCAGCTGGAACGGGTAACCTTCCTGCCGCGCCGTTGTGGTCAAAACATATTACTGAATTTTCGGATTTCTTGGCTTTTTTTCCGAGAAATCATGGACACGCACGGCAGAGGTTATGATGCACCTGCACATACTTAAGTTATTGCTCTGGCCTTGTGACAGTTTTGAATTTGTCCGAATGACCACTTAAAAATGACCTGTGGTGTATTCACCTGTTTTCTTGGACATGCCAACTTAGTATGGGTCATCTTGGCCTCACTGCACTGCGATCCTTGATTTCTCACGTGTGAAGTTTAACTTCAGCTTCTGAGTCACCCTGAGGCTTGCTGCATCCCGGCGGTCTGCTTGATGCTTGATACGGCGAGCTCTAGGTTCATAACTCATTTTGAAATGCTCACATTTTCTGACTCGCCCTCTATACTTTACACATATTTAACAAGAAAGTAAGATTTCCACAGTAACAACTTCAACTTTTTATATGCTGTTAGTCCTTTAAAGTAGTTAATATTCATAACCCAGAATCTTCAACCAGGAGGAGACCTTGTGAGACTATCATACCTCCTTGTCTCTTTTTGGGCACCAGACCCAGTGTTTGTGATGATAAGTGCAGTAGCATTAGCCCCTCCTGCAGCCTTTTCATCTTCTGCACTAACCCAACTTAAATGTACCACTGTGTTGGGAGAGGCTGAGTTCTTAATTTCTAAGATTTTTCATCATTAATCGGAATTTAAGAGCACTAGGATTATCATAAACAAAAACTCATATGCATTCATTATCATATCTTCTTAATATTTAGTAAACATATTTTTTTTATATATACATATATATTTTTTTGTCACAATACATCTGCATAGCTGTAAAATACTATCAGCCAAATTATATGCAACTACTATATGAAGCTGCAGGAACACAGTACTTATTAAATTAATGTTATCACAAATAGATTAAATAGAATCGAAGGCTGTATCAGGGACAGTGAACACCCTCACCCAACATATTACTCATCTCTACCATCAAGATCAGGCTAAATGTACTGCAGTCAAAAGAGTTTTATTAAGTACTGTCCATCTAGGGAAAAATATCAGTTAATGAATTTTTGCCAACAGATATTAAAATGTTTGATTGATGATCCTGATGGTATGGAATTTGTAACACTTATGCATGTGTCTGTGTTAGCCTGCATGGTATTGCACTCACATGTGGAAATTTTAAGTCTTGTTGACCATAACTTCTGCATGTTTTTTCTTGTTATGGATTGCATGGATATATTTATTGATATAGTTGAACTAAAAATATTATGGAGATGTATGATATATTTATGGGTATGGAATGTTATGGAAGACCTGGATATATTGAACTGAACTAAATTCAAGGTTGTTCATATTAATTTAAAGATGATTTGTATTGTTCTGTAAGTTTTTGTTTCGTACTCTTAAAATCAGTTTATTGTAGTAAGCTTGATTCATGGTGTATGATAAAGAATAGAGGACAGCTTGAACAGGGATTTCAGATTTAAGATTTAGGTGCATGTAATATAGGCTATGTATGTTTACACCGAACACACACTCTAAGAGAAGACTACAAACATGACATCCATACTAAAGCTGTTTGGCACATACTCGTGAAATATTGGGATCATGTTCAGAAAATATATGAATTTGTTTTTTTTTTATTCATTTATTTATTTTGATTGTTATTATGGACAGATTTGCTAGTCTATCAGCAGTTGTTGTTTTTATTGCACTCTGAGTCAATCATGAAACCACTTTTGTACTCCTGTCATACATGTTTTGGGATTAATATTCGCAATAACGTAATTTTCATTAGTTCAGTACATATGTGCTAACTGTAGTTTAAGTACTATGGTTCAAAGGGAAAGTGACTAAAACATAATTAGTTCAATGTTGTGATACAGTAGTATTGTAATGTAAAATGCTCTAAAAGGGATACACTTTAAAATTATGTTTCACAAAATTGAAGTGTTTTAATATAATTACTTAATATGATGCTTCAGAGAAGTAAAGGTTAATATCAAGAGAAGTGGTATTTGTAGCTAGAGGAAGCAGGTTATACTGTTATATGTGGTTTATCTTACTGGACTCACTTGGATAGATATAACATTCTTTGCAAAATTTAATATTTTTAAAGTTATGTATTTTTTACTTTAAAATAATGCACAGGTGGTTTTTCATGGTCATTGTGTTTTGTTTTTGTGGAGAAAAGTAGTATTTTTCCATCATGTTTACATGTTCTATTTGTAGTTTAATGTATGTCACCATTTCAAATTTGCCAGGACAAGGTACGCATAAACACATCCATGCAGTGAGAGGAGACGCATAAGAGATGATGAAAACTACTTTGCCTACTATGACGTCATTTATGAGTCCCCCCCTCCAGTTGGAGCTTGGATCAGTCTTGGTTGATAGTTGACATCCACTTGCAGGGATGATTGCCTCTTAGATTCATTACACAATATCTGGTTTCTCACCATAACTTGTGCTTACCATGGTGCCGATGCCTTCATGGTAAGGAATCATGAAGACAATGGGACCATACTAACACTGATCACCAGTGTGTATTCAGCAATAGAAGATTAAATTACCAAAATTGTACTTGTCATTATTTTTCAACCAATACTCTAAATCATTATTACTAGCAAAAATGTGGGCAAACAAATCAGAGGAGCTGAAGAAGCTGCGCCCAGCCTGAGTGTTGGTGGATGATTGACATGTCCTGTCTATTGGCTTGGGCTCAAAGAATGACGAGATCTGAATTTGTTTCTAGGCAGCATTCTATTGCTTTGACAGCCCTTAAGCAGTGTCCACACTAGAGGCTTTGAGTGTGCGCTTTGTTGCCCAGCGCAGGATTTGGTGATCTCAAGAGTAGCATGTTTTTGGCTTTTGTAGGTAGCTAGAATTTATTGGTAAGTACATTGAATGTACTGTCAGCTGTCAGTGGTTTGATCCCCGACCACAGCCCTCTCATGGCTACTTACTCCTTTAGATGAATTTCTCAGTGTTTCAAAACACGAAGGATTACAGTGGTGGCAGTGGTGAAGGTTGCACCACTTGGATGATCTCATACCGTCGCCATTGCCAAAGAAGAAAATGCTACCAGATTAGAGAAAGTAGAAGAGCCCCAGTTGTTTAGGAAAAGACTTAGAAAGATGCAGACAGTGCCTAGAAATACCAGGAATTTTTCAAAAAGGAGAAAAAGCCTTGTAGTGACAAGACAGTCAACATTGACCAAACTCCACTTAGACATTGGTCTGATTGGTAAGGTGTCTGTACGTTGAGGATACTGTCAGGGGTTCGATCTTTGGTCACAGCCCTCTGAGGGTTACTTATTTCTTTAGTTAAACTTCTGTTTCAAAACATAAGTGATTACATAAATCCCTGCAGATTTCTGCTTATGAATGCTTCTTATCTGGAAAATGCAAGCTACTCTCCCCTTGTTATATGCATCCCCAAGTTATTTTTTTTATTGAATTATCTATTCAGTTCATAAATAGTGAAATTGTAAAATGTTATGAAACTTAACCATAACATATATAGAAACTGGTGTGGGCTGCAATGAGTGCTAATATATAGTACATATGGAGTATAGGATATTTAAATGTAAAAATTGTGAATTTATCTGTGAACCAAACATAGTTATCAAGTTGATTCGGAATGTTTTTTTGCTTTGGTAAGTTAGTCCAATTGTGGAGAGTAATTAAAAATTACTTCTGTATAAGCAAAGTCATGTATTGAAA
>JAXIVD010002538.1:5000-55000 GCA_036785275.1 Cancer borealis
ATTGTGTGGGTACATACACTATCTAGCATGTCTGGACACTGTGTTGGCCCGACCGGTCTTGAGCGTGGCTTTAACTGAACACTGGGACAATAGGTGGACGGAAATATTGCTTAGTGCTCCACGACGCGACCCGACCCCAACCTTCCTCCTTCCCTTCCTCCTTTTCTACCTTCCTTCTTTTATTTTCTCCCTTCCTCCTTCCATTCCCTTCCTCCTCTTCTCTTCTCCTCCCTTTCATCTTCCCTTCCTTCACTTCCATTCCCTTTCCTTTATCTTCTTCCTTCCCTTCCTTCCCTTCCCTTCCCTTCCTTCTTCGTTAGACTATGGAAAGCATGAGAGAGAGAGAGAGACGACCGTTTTTAATTGGTCACATATTAGTGTTGATTAATTATTCTTGGTACGTATTTTGTCCTTATTAGGAAGTCACCTTAATGAGCTCGAATATGTAGCTGTTTTTTGTAATATTTTTCATCAATCATATTATATTACTAGTGAGAAAATATAGTAGTAGTAGGAGTAGTAATAGTAGTAGTAGTAGTAGTAGTAGTAGTAGTAGTAGTAGTAGTAGTAGTAGTAGTAGTAGTAGTAGTAGCCTTAGGAAATTAAGTAGAAGGAAGACCAGCATAATAATAATAATAATAATAATAATAATAATAATAATAATAATAATAATAATAATACAAATACCTTTTCAATTCTTAGGTCACTTTTATCAGGTAATCAGAGTGACGTCATGCTTTACCCTCTCAGGTAATTGTTTGTTTTCCTCGGGACTTTAATTGGGTCTGTGACGGGTGTGGTGATTAGCGGGGCCCTTCCTGCCTAGGTGGGCGGTGTGGGCGTGGTGAGTTGTGGGCGGTGAAAGGGGTCGTGGGGCGTAACCTTCCTAAAGTTATGGGCGCAAGTCTACTAAATGTTTTCTCTCTTTCATCATCATTGGCGTATTTCCATCCTCTTATTTTCCTTTATTCTCTCTCTCTCTCTCTCTCTCTCTCTCTCTCTCTCTCTCTCTCTCTCTCTCTCTCTCTCTCTCTCTCTCTCTCTCTCTCTCTCTCTCTCTCTCTCTCTCTCTCTCTTTAATTCCCTACGAAAGAGAGGAAGAAAACGAAAATATGATAGCGAGAACGAAATAGAATTGGAATCCTTATTTATTGGTATCGGCAATAAATATGGGATTAGTCTAATGAAGCTTTGCGTAAGGTTTTTTTTTTTAGGGTGCGTAGTGTAGCGGGGTGTTACGCAACGGGTGGGTGGGTAAGGTAGAGAGGCGTTACCGTGTGTCTGGGGGAGGGGGGTGAGGGATGCGTAGAGGAGGCAACCCGCATACGCTATCACCTTTTAAAAATCAGTGATCCTACAACACGTATTTATAGCGGATTAGAATGTGTTTGTTATGTATAGGAAGGAGAGAGAGAGAGAGAGAGAGAGAGAGAGAGAGAGAGAGAGAGAGAGAGAGAGAGAGAGAGAGAGAGAGAGAGAGAGAGAGAAAAAAAAAATTGGTGTACCCCTCATTCGCTCTTGATTCCCTCCGCTTCAGCCATTCACTCGGTAAATATTTATACTAGATAGTCGCCATTCTCCCTCCTTCTCTCCTTCTCTCCTTCCTCCTTCCTCAGTCTTCCCTCGGAGTCGTGATATATAACCAGTCATTAACTGTTATCGGAATCCCAGTTAGTGTTACACGATTTAGTGTTCTTGTAGTTTATGTCTCGGTGAAATAACATCCTACTCTCCTGTGTTTAGATGATTCGCTCTATCAGTCACTCCTTTCAATGCGTTGTGTTGACTTAATACCTCTAATGGATTACTTCTCTTACCCTTCAAGATAACCTTTGTGTCCTATGTTCTTACGTCTCAATCTGTTCTTAGGGTATAGCATTTTTTTGCCCTTCACAAACACCGGCTTAGTCCTCTCTGCTTTGCATTCCGCAGGCAAACATTGGCTTCATTATGCATGCGTGGCGAGGCGTCCTGCTGGCTGTCAGGTGAATAAGGAGCGTTGCCTCTCTACCACCTACTTTCATTTATACCTGTACTGGGCTACCTGACCGCTCCACCTGGCCTTGTCACGAGCCCAGGGACACTTTAGGGAAAGGTTAAGTCCCCTGTCGACGGTCAGGTTGAGGGGCACTTGAGTCTGGCGTTCCTCAGGGGTACGCGCGTAGGGCTCTTCACTCGGTCCTCTTTACTGATCCGAATTATCTTGATGTGTTGGTAATTTCTTGTCCCTCTTACATACCTGCCTCGGCGTGTGACAGGGCAGCTATTATACCTCAAGTGGACAGCCCGAGTGCTCTCCTGTACATCGTGTAGGTTATAAATGTCTCGTCAGTTTTATCTCTTCGAAGTGATGTAAGTCAGCGAGAAACTTTAGGGTGAATGCGTGTCTGTAAACTAACACTTGCTCGCTACTCCTTGATGCTTTATACTGACGTGGAGTATTTATCTTTTTTTTGTTGTTGTTGATACGCGTGGAATTAACAATGATTTATATTGCTGTCGTTGATCGTGTATCGTTTTCGTTGGGTTTGTTTTGGTGGATCGTTAATGACTTTGTTTAATATCGTTGAGTATAATGTATTGTTGCTACTTTGCTATTATTATTATCATCATCCTTTTCTTTCGTATATTTCCAAAGACTTTATTGTTGTTGTAAGTCACCTTATTTATATTCTTAGTCTCACGTCTCTGTTAGTTCATTGTTGGTACGTTTTCTGTTTCGTTATTTCATGGTGTGTTGTTTTGTTTTTCAGGGTGTGGCTGTAACGAGGTGGGGTCAGTTAGCAGCAGCTGTGACATAGTGAGCGGGCAGTGTTTGTGCAAGAGTAATGTTGTTGGACAAACTTGCGACACATGTAGAGTGAGTATATACCATCGATTTTGTTTTTATTAATTTATTTATTTTTATTTAATTTTTTTTTTACTTGTGTATGTATGTTTGTGTCTATTATATTTTTTTTATAGTTTTTTTCTTCTTTATATATTGATATTTTTTTAGTTTTAGTTTGTTTCGTATTGCTTGACATCGTTGAATTTAACTCGAAACTCATTTATTTTATTTATTTTGTTTATTTTTTAGTATTCATCTTTCGCATAGCTTCGTCTTCCTTTCATATTCTGTTCATTCAACTTATTTCATACCATTAACACTTTGTTCTCCCTTTCCATTAAATTTATTCTTATCTCCCCTTGAAAAACACTCTTCACACACACAATTTTCCTATCAACTCTCCACCTTTTTCTCCGCCAATTACCTCACATTTCATACCTTGTACTCAACCTCTCCGCGCTCTTTTTTTTCTGGGCATTATCGGTTCTCTGCCTCTTCTCCGTCACTCTAGACTATCTGATTACTGTTCCTCGCCTTCAAAAGTGGGTGAAAACAGGTTATATGAGTGAAGGATTGCCGGTTGGACCATTAGCGGGTCATCTTAGGATCAGTGGTTACGTGTGTGTGTGTGTGTGTGTGTGTGTGTGTGTGTGTGTGTGTGTGTGTGTGTGTGTGTGTGTGTGTGTGTGTACTGATGCCTTCGTTCTTTTCAGCCGGATTACTGGGGTCTCTCGTCCGTGTCCGGTTGCCGCTCATGTGACTGTGACCGTCGAGGGAGCATCAGTACACAATGTGATGACGCCACAGGCCAGTGTAGGTGTCGTCCTGGTGTCGGAGGTCTGCACTGCGACGCTTGCCTCCCTGGGTACTGGGGATTCTCAAGGCAAGGCTGCAAACGTAAGTCAAAGAAATTATTGCGGTGGTAGCATTGAATTTATGATATATACCTTTGTTCCCCTCCACGTTGTTGTTGTTGCTTGCTCTGAGAGGCACTCTATTGTGTTGTCGTGCTGGAAGATGGCAGCTGATGATAACGCATCCCTCCCGTGCAGGCTGTGATCCCTGCGGTGTTCCCGGCCGCTTCTGTGACCCCAACTCTGGCCGCTGCATCTGTCCCCCCAACACTGAGGGGGACCGGTGCGAGAGGTGTTCCCCGGGCTCATGGGACTACGACGCCTCGAGAGGATGCAGGGTAAGGCTACAGAACATATGAGGAAGGAAATGCAACTGTAATCTAACACATATTGTGAGGCATCACTATAAAGAATATAAACCTACGCCAA
Source organism: Cancer borealis (assembly GCA_036785275.1). Lineage (NCBI taxonomy): Eukaryota > Metazoa > Arthropoda > Malacostraca > Decapoda > Cancridae > Cancer > Cancer borealis. The sequence continues at coordinate 9,114 of JAXIVD010002538.1, forward strand.
TTACGGACAAAAGGCAGTCCATCTTAGGAGGCATAAAGCTTATTGGCGCCAACGGTTTGTGATGTAGAGAAACACAAATGTATAGTGTTTATACCTTACCTTAAGTATGGTATTTTACATAAAAATTGCAAATAGTGGTGAGCTAATTTCAGATCTTCTTTCAGCTTTGTAACTGTTCAGGCGTCGGAGCTTTGAGTCGACAATGTGATTCTCGTACCGGCCACTGTGTGTGTAAGGAAGGGTACGTAGGGGAGCACTGTGGTCAATGTAGCTACGGTTACTACGGTTTCCCTATATGCAGCCCATGCAAGTGTTTCATAGATGGCACCAACCGGCAAAAATGTGACGGTCAAGGTCGATGCCAGTGTGACGACAGAGGACGATGCTCATGCAAGGTAAGACTCGAACCACATCTGGAAGCTTCAGATCAGTTTAACGAATCATTAGTATTAGTGTTATAGCTGTAGATACTATAATACATATACTGCAATGAATGAAACTCTACTAATTGCTTTGTTTTTTTGTAAACTTTCTTAGTATAAAATAAAGAAATTTATTTTCTTTGTTTCAGTCGAATGTGGTGGGTCGCAGGTGTGGTAAGTGTAAAGGTGGGACGTTTGGCCTATCAGTAAACAATCCTTTGGGGTGTACCAGTTGCTACTGCTTCAGGAGGACCAGCCAGTGCACTCAAGCAGATCTCACGTGGTCCCAGGTACGACACACTCTAGGGGAAGGGCTGGGGTTTGGCAGGGGTGGGATAGGGTGTAGTTATATTATCAAAACATCCTTCTTAACTGGAAATTGGTACTGGGTCTAACAGTAGATGTAGAGTATAGTGCATACCGTCACTTTTCTTTTGACCCTAGAATAAAGTAGTAATTCCTGCATCACCTAGCACTTCCTCACCGTATTGTTGGTACATAGTTACTAGACAAGTGGAATGGTTAAGCTGCACACTAAGGCTAAACAATGGGAATGGTAATAGTTGTAATAGTTTTTTCTTGAATGTCTCTCTGGTATCATATATTTCTGGTGATAAGGTTTTTGATGCTTTTTTATGAATGAAAATATTCTTCACTCCATATAACTTCAAAAAAATATTACATTGAAAGGGTACTGGCTAAGGCAAAACAAAAATACGTAGAAAGAAAATTCCCGCTTATCTTTCATAATTGGAGGGGAAAATATTTTTGCACACAATTGAATGCCACCTTGCATGCATTAGTTTCATCTTTTATTTATTTCACAAAACACTTGGCATTGGTTATGACATCTAACTTTTTTGGGTGGTAATAGTAGTAGTAGTAGTTTGGTGATGGTGCTGTTGTTATAGTCTCTAACTGCTAAGTAATTGTAGGGGTAGTTACAGCCTGACATAGTTATTCATAATACATTCTGTTTAACAATCCTACCATATATCCATTACATATTGCCATTCTCTCTGGTCATCACTCTAATCTCTAACGTTTTATCTTAACTAAGGCACCATACAAGCACCATTGTCCACACACACACACACACGCACACACACACACACACACACACACACACACACACACACACACACACACACACACACACACACACACACACACACACACACACATCCTCCCCATCACTGCCTCTTACCACACACTCCCACATTCACTTCCACCACCTCTTGTCTTCATCTACATTCATCACCTTTCCTATCAGTGGTAACCTTTCACCTTGCTTTTCACTACCACCACCACCACCACTACCATCACCACCACCACCACCCATCACCACCCCTTTACAGCTGAGGTTGTTGGAGCCACGAGTTCTGAGTGTGGAGTTTCGTCGCCAAGTATCAGGAGAGAGACCCGTCCGTCCACCTTTAGTCGTGTTTCGACCTTGGAACACTCGGGAGATATGTTATATCAATGTAATTACTGTTGCAGATTGCCAAGCCACATCTTTGCTTCCTATGATTATGTTCTCTGTACATGTGACTGTTGTCTTATGATTTTGTTTTTTGTATATACTTTTGCGTAATTTTTTGGTGTTGCTCAATCCGTTGAATGTTCTTGTTTGTTGTTTATCTTGTGTGTGTGTGTGTGTGTGTGTGTGTGTGTGTGTGTGTGTGTGTGTGTGTGTGTGTGTGTGTGTGCGTGTGCGCGCGCGTGTGTGTGCGCGCGCGTGTGTGTGTGCGCGCGTGCGTGTGTGTGTGCGCGTAAGTGTGTGTACACCTATTTACTTCCTTTCTAAGTCTATTTGAGGGAAGGAGGAGCAGTAACACGTTATTCTTCATCATGTATCGTAGAAGGATAGAGAAAACAGTGCCTATTAAGCGTAATAACTTCATATAACATAACAAAACAGGTCTTGTATAGCAGCCGATACGATCTCTAAGCCGGTGATCATATTTCTTCGTTTTAAACCTTCCCTGTTCCTTTACATGTCATTTTGAGGGATGGAGGAGCAGTAACCCGTTATTCCTCACCATTAAGAGCGGAGGGATGTAAAGAAAACATTACCTATTAAGCGTAAATAGCCTTGATAAATAACCAACAGGTACCGCTAGGTAGCGGCCGGTAAGTCACGTATATATAAAACCAAATTTGAGATTTTTAATATACACAGGAAAGCAATTATATATACTTTAAAAAATTGTCTAAAACACCTAACTGTTATCTACATAAAAAATTGTTATATTTGATTTGTATTTATTTCATAAAAAATGTTTATTTGCAAGGTCAATCATAAAATCGATATATAGAATAGAGCAATAATAATGACATTAAATCAATATAAACCATAGATTAGTATATAAACAAATTATTAAAATCGGTAGTAAACTCTATATAAACCATAAAACAAAGATAAATTGAAAAATACAACGAAAAAATGAGAAGGAACATCGTAATTATTAGTTTACATCCAAGAGTGTTAATTATAGCGTGTTTGGCACAGTAAAAAAAGTGTTAGGACATGACCACCTACAAGGATATAGTTAAAGGTGAGTGTGTTGTGTTATGAGTGTGCTGTGAGTGTGTTTTGGTGGGCTGTGTGTGTGTGTTTTATTCTTCTATCTGCTGGTTGTACATTTGCTTTTTTTTTCCAGAGTGTATGTGTCATAATTAATGTTTCTTTCACCTTGAAATATTGTTCTACGACGAAAAAAAGTTTCAATAAGAAAATTACTTGTACGATGATCACTATTTTTTCTTAATCAAAACTTTTAAACACCCATATTATTTTATACGTATTTGTTATTATGTAAAAAAAAAAAAAAAAACTATACACATTATACACACCTAAATAACCGATTTCCATCCACAATATTAATTCAACAGAGAAAATGCAACAAGAAATTAAGTAGATTATTCTCAGGTGTTGAAAAAATTGACATAAACAGCTCACCTTTCCCTGATGTCTATGTAAATTTCTAACCTTAGGAACCTACATGACCATCCACTTTGCTTCTTCCAGTTAGCACTTCCTGGTGAAAGAATCCTCAACTTTGGGTCCGGGGAGACTCGGCTTAACGTGACCAATCAACTTCACGTCATTCCCGGGACAGAAGGAAATGTATCGATTGTCTCGTCGCTGCTATTTGATGCCCCGCTCTACTGGCAACTTCCTAGGGAGTTCATGAGGGATAAAGTAAGTTAGGAAATATGTAACTGTAACCAGGGAAGTATGATGGATGATTTGCAAGCTGGATGATATAGTTATGACTTAATTTCGGACCAATTTCAGGTGTCAAATGATGTGTAGTTAGGCTTTTTTTTTTTTTCTCCCTTCCTCAAACCTTCCTGTTAGTGCCTTAAATATGCCAATGCAGTGTAATGATAATGAAAACCTTACTATTAACATTACAGGTGAAGTCGTACAATGGTTACCTTAAGTTCAGAACGGAGAGTAAGGGCGGAAGGAGAGTTTTCCCGGAACAGATCCTGCAAACCTATCCACTCGTATCCATTCAAGGAAATTGGCAGCTGGTCCTTGAATATTACCCTCCGTCCTTGGCTACTGATGGACGATATGAAGTCAAGTTAGTACCGGAAATTTGACTTTTTCTTCTTTTTATGTATTATTCAATTCACACTCTTCTCCCTATCACTTTGCCTTCACTACTGACCTTTTCTCCCATTAATCCAGGCTGCACGAGGATTACTGGCGTCTCAAGAATGACCCGAGACGTGTGACACGAGAGATGATGATGATTGCCTTGCAGAACATTCAACATGTGTTCATCCGTGCCACTCATGCATCCGACGCCACATCTGCAATGTAAGAAAGTGAAAAAGATGATTTATTAATGGTATGGGGTTCTTTCATGGCCTTAATGAGTTAGTTATGTTACCAACAAACCTTTGGCTAAAATGGTTCACTCTGAAGAGGATCGTGCTTTTTTCGCCATAAGTATTGGACCTCCAGTCTGGGGATCCAATACTTGTGACTAGTACTGTAGACTCAGTTTTGTCATTAATACAATTTAAAACACTAATTCACCTTTAAAGACTACAAGACGTTACGATGGATATAGCCGCTGAGGGCTCGCCAATGTCGTCTCGCGTGGCGGTAGGTGTGGAACAATGCATCTGTCCATCCAGCTACACGGGAACCTCTTGTCAGAACCCTAATTTAGGTATGTTCCTTCCTTCTTTAATCCTTATGTGTAATTTTAATCCTAGATGTTATTGATTAGTTTTGTATATGTGCTTAAGATCGAATTTAGTTTCAGTATTAGGAATTTGTAGAACAGTATTGATTTTAGTGTTTTAATATTATTATTTTTATTAGTAGTAGGTGTTATATGAATGTTTCTTTCATAATGTAGTTAATTTCAACTGTTGGTTTGATAATAAAGGTTATATTATGTAGATTTAAGACAGGTCACATTTATGTATTTTTGGTATAGGTTTAAATGGGTTTATTTTTCTAACCAGTGTGACAGTAATGAAGGAAATATTATTCAATACTCTACATGTATAAATTGTGAAAAAAATCATCTTGTTTTGCATCAGGTCATTATCGTTGGTACAAGAAAAACTACAGCGTGTCCACCATAATCATTGATCTGGTGGGAGAGGCCCGGCGCTGTGAGTGTAATGGGCGATCAGAGACTTGCAACTCAGAGACGGGAGTGTGTCAGGTAATGATGAGAACCAGGTTAAAACACCACTACAAACCATGCTATCAATTTGTTATATTTTCTTATCCAGCTTTATTGATTCCTCTTTATACTTGGTCGCTGTTATGGATAGGCTGTTTCTATCTCTTTTATTTATTAATGGTGTATCGTTTTCTTGAGTTTTATTTGATATGTTTAAGTGTCTTGTACCTGTTTGTATTGTTAGGAATTACCTCCATTATTATTCACTTGTATTTTTTGTCATATGAGTAACTGATGTTTTTTTTCCTTTGATGTTATATTTTGTAGCTATTTAAAAGATGATATTGTGAACAAGGTACAAACATATGTAGAGAATATCAATTAATTTTGTTACTATGAAATTAAATGAAAGTTTTCTCCATACTCAGAACTGCAAAGACAACACAATGGGTCCTAAGTGTGAGGTTTGTGTTACTGGTTATTATGGTAATCCAGATCTCGGTCCTTGCAAACCCTGTGCTTGTCCTTCTCGCATACAAAACTTTGCTGAGACTTGTCAAGCCGACCGCTACTCTGAGTACGTCTGCAACTGTCGGACAGGTTACACGGGGAACAAATGTAACAGGCAAGTAATGGAGTGAATTAATCTTTTTTATTTATCTTTTTCTATGATTAAAGTTGTGTGTTTTGTGTGTGACTAATAAGATTTTTAAGTACAAGTTGACTATCAATATTCTGGCTCCATCAGTTTTCCAGATTATTGATAGTTAACCTGTATATATATTTAGTATCTTATACTGCACATCTATATACAGACTTACTTATATCCAATATAAGGACGATATATGCATATGAATATAATACAACTACATTTTCTATTATTTCAGGTGTGATTATGGGTATTATGGAAATCCGTCCCAGCCAGGAGGGTCATGTGTGCCTTGCAACTGTGATCCCTTTGGTAGTGTACATGAAGGGTGTGACAACGAAGGTCAGTGCACGTGTAAGGAAGGCATCAGAGGCAGAGATTGTTCCCAGTGTGCACCAAGACATGTCACCTCTGCTACGGGATGCCGGTGTACGTAATCATTGTTTCTCTCTTTCTATTTTTTTTTTTTCTTCTTCTTCTTCTTCTTCTTCTAACATTAAAAGGGTACTGGCAAAAAAAACTAAAAACAGCTTAAATATAGTTTTTTTTTAGTTTTCAGGTAATAAGCAAAAAGCATGAGGATCTATATATAAAAAAAACTTAGTGAAATTGCCTCTAGTAAGCCTCATCCATTTCATCCATTTGTTCATCCATTAGCTTGTGTGGATGGATGCGTTGATGTACTTCTGGATGACGTGGAAGTGATGATTGATGCAGTCACTTCTGTTGACATGACGGACATTATTCCTGCTCCCTGGCCATCGCTGAGAGAGGTGAGGAGGCTGCCGGATTATTTTCTATAGGTTGCATGTTATTTAAAACCCTTTCCTATGCATTATAATAAGGTGTGATTATATTCCTGGCTTACAGAGAGAGAGGGATTTTTTTCCTTACTTCATTCCATTCTTCCTTACTTTCTTACTTGCTATCCTTTCTTCCTAGTCTATGTTCACTCCTCCCTCCCATCCTCCTTTCCCTTCCCACTTAAGCATAGACTCACACAATGTTCTGTTCTTCTCCTCAGATTCGGAACATCACTAAGGTCTTGAGGTTCCAGCTAAATCGTTACCACAGCAGTGTTGACATCTCACAGAAGCTGATTGTAGACTTTGACCTCGATTACTATGCCAGAGAACTTTTGAGAAGGGTAAGATACGATTGTGGATTTGTGGATATTCATGAAATTTATGTTATTTGGAATTATTTTTTTACATTCTATCACTTTTCTGTAAGTGAATTGAATACCATTGTCTGGAAAACTTGGTCATGATTATTGTTATTGTTATGTATAGGAAGAATTCAGGATAATATGGAAATAACATTAGTGTTTTCTCCCGAGGTTAATACTTACATGTCAGAGATAGAATTAAGGTTGCAGAATCACATGCAATATATATCAACTTCCGGAAGACTTGTTAAAGCCAATAAAAATAAGGTATAAAGTTAATGCACTAATGTTATCTCCATATAATGCAAAATTCATATTGATTTTTTTATTGGTGAACTCTTTTGACTTTGAATTATGATAACGTGCTGTATGTGACTCCCTTTTGTCTCCTCTTGAAGGCTAAGGAGCTGATGGATTCTGCCAGAAGAACATATCCACCCACGGCCAAGATCAAGTTTGAAGCACAGTCTGTCCTCGACTTACTCAACACACTCTATATACAAATTGATGGTTAGTCTTTTCTTTTTTATTATTAGAGGAAATCTATGATAAATCCTAAGAATCTATACTTTGGTTGTCGTATTTTGCATGTTACGATCTCAAAGTTTGGAATGAATTTGAATACATGAAATTGACTGTGTAGTACAATTGTTTAATCAGCGATAAAACACTATTATGATTAGTTGATATTTTCTTTTTATTTCCTCCACAGAGACGGTGGCGTACCTTAAGAATTATGCCATTGGGGAGACACCAAATATATCCATCGGAGTTGCCTTGGAGGAAGCACAGAAGATCCTGAATGAGATACAAATGAGAGACTTCTCCCAGGTGGACGCAGAGGCCGACACTGAGCTGATGTGAGTTGGGCGGAGATGGGTTAGGTCCGAGGAACTTCAGAGTAAAAATAATCAGGGTTGTGATATATATACGTCAACGTTATTTCCATAGTTTTCGTAGTTGAATATTGACTTTCAAAAAACACATACATGAAACATTGATCAGAGAATTTTTATACGATGATAGACTGTCACTACTTAACACATTTAATTCTAGAAAAGCCACATTACTCCTGGAGAGAATCAAGAAGATGGACCAGACCAATCCTCTAGTACAGGACATCAACTTCCGGGTGGGTGACTTTGAGAGCAAACTGATGGAGCTTCGGGAAAAGATTAGAATCTCCAACCAGAAAACTAACCAGGTGAGGAAGGCAGCTAATGAGAAACAGGTGGACAAAGTACTAGAATATACTAGAGACAAGTAGTAAAGGAGTGTAAGAGAACTGAATTATATAAACAGGGACAAGTTTAGGATCTTCTAGCAAAAACTAGCCCTGGAATTAACTCAGAACAGGTAGATAAATAGCAGAATAATCAAATACTTATAACAAACTGCTATTAATCATCCATTCGAAGGCTGGCTTGTTGCTGGAGAGTAATGCTGGACGGCTGAAGCGATTGAAGGAATACGCCGAGCGGATCAGAAACTCCAACATCATTATACAAGACCAGAACTTCAACTCCACACACCTGTTGAGAGATGCCGCTCGTTACCTGGCCAATATGGGACTTAATTATGATGTAAGTACCGGTAATCTATGAAAAATGTAAACCTATGCCAAATAACGGGCAAGAGGCAGTCCAGCTTAGCTTCCATAAAGCTTATTGGTGCCAACAGTTTGTGATGTGGAAAAAAAAAAAATACATAGGGAAATAATTACCACCTAGCACTAATATCTTCCCACCACTGTGCAGGACATCGAGTTACTACTGCTAGAGTTAAGGAACAGCTCCTCCATCCTATCCTACCTTGAGGCTAAAATACGAAGAGAGAATGTAGAGTATCGAGAGATGTACGTCAAGCCGGCCCACGACCACGCTATGGATCTCATGCGGGAATCCATCCGCTTAGAAAGGTATTTATTTTTATTTTTTTAGTCCACCAAGTATATTCAAGTACAAATAAGTACATTGTATTTAATCAAAAGTTGTATACTGTATATAGATTGTATTGAACTTTGTGTTGATACTAAAGCTGTCACTGTCAGGCCAAGAGAACCTCCCTTCATTATACTTTGAGTTTTATTTATGAAGAAACTAAGTATGTATATAAATCTTTAATATTAGTAATCATTCACAGACTTCAGGTGTTAATGGTTAAGACTTTCATTAGGTGATCTTTGTGTTACTTTCCTATCTGGTTTCTCCTGACTAAGTTTTCTTGTTCAGCTTATTCAACAAAACACGAGGCATTGCTGTTGGTCCTTTGAATGCTGCTGAGGCCTACAAGCGGATTGTTGATGCCCTGCTGAGTGCTGAGGAGGCTGCCAGGAATGCCTCCAAGGCTGCTGAAAAGGCCTATATAGTGGTGAGTCAGCAGCTTGAATAACAGCCTATTGATGTTGTGTATAGACCTGTGTTTTGTATATTTTATGATGGATGGTGTGAGGACCAGATAGGAGGAAGGAAAAATACAGGAAGCAGTGATTGTGTACGAGAGAAAGTGAAACTGGTCTTTTTTATAATCAGCTCCTAGAAAGAACAAGGTATTAGAATTTTACAGATTAACTCAATTTAGTGTGATTATAACTACTGCAACTTATTATAATGTAAATATTCTGAGAAAAAACCCATCAAGGAAAACAAAATGGAATAATTATTACTCTGATTAACTTAATTTCAAATATTTCAGGCTTACCCCGGCCGGACAGAAGATTCTTTAGTGCGTCGAGCCACCTTATCCCTACGAACCTCTAAGGAACTCCAATCTAAGGGTGATGACTTGAAGACGATGGTAACACAACAACTGACAAACTTAAACAAGCAGCAACAAGCCCTGAGCAGTGCAAGGGGGATCCTAGACCTCACTGGCAGCCGCGTCAATGGTCTCAACACTCTCATGGATACTCACTTTACCGCCAGTCAGTTGATCTTAAGAGTACACTGTTTTAAGTTTATATTATGTGTATTTGTTTAAGGGGAGTCTTTTTGGGGTCTTTTTAAGGGGGTCTTTTTTGGTGTGTGGGTATTTAGAGTACATTCTTACCTTTATATTATGTGTATGTTTTTTAATGTGTATTAATAGTCTTATAAGGAAATCACTCGTTCTTTGAAATTACGTGTTGCTTTTGTTCAAATATTGCCTCACTGAAGAAGGCTCATTGAGATAAAAAAGTAGACATATTAGTTTTTCCTATATTGACTCTGACCTTTGTTGTCCTTCAGGCATCTCTTCAGACATACAGAGAGCATTGGGCAGGACAGAGGACACTCACCGCTACGTGGAAGGAACTCTTGAAAAAATTACATCGATTCAGTCCAACCTTACCATTATAAGGGAACAAGCAAGGGAACTGAACCGGTTTGATAATTCTCTCCTCAATGAAATCAGAGAAACAAGTAAGTGTATTGTATTCCTTCTTTCAATAGTGTTCATTTATATCACTACTAATTAATTTGATAATAGTAATAATAATAATAGTTCTGTTTATCTTCCCTGTTTATTTTGCTTTAATTAGTTTTGTGTATGTTTATTCTTTATTTTATTTTACCATCCTGTACTTATGTGTGTGTTTCCATTAGTTAACGCAGCCAAGAGTCACACCACTAAAGGAGTTCGTCTGGCCAGCAACATGCAGAAGACTGTCCATAGAATTGAAACCAAGAGTAAGGATTTGAGGGACAGGATTGAAGCCCTTAAGAGGAAAATAAAGCAGACGAGACAATATGCTTCCTCTGTAAGTAAATTTATTGGATGTTCTTAGTATAGAGAAACACATTAATTCATTTGTGTTAGATGGAGACACTAATAAGTCGAAGTTTAGATTACTGGAAAATTGGGTTAAGTTGGGTTGGGTTGATGCAGCAACAACTAGGACCTACATGTAAAGAGTATATATAATTATTCTTTTATTTAGCTATATGTGTTTAAATCAGCTTTGTATCCATTGTCCTATAACAGATCCGAGTGTCGCTGACCACAGATGAGGCCGGGGAGTGTACAAGGAAGTACCGTCCCACCTTACACCCTTCCACCACCAACACCATCATGCTTAACTATGCCATCAGCAACTCAGAGACAGATGCTCTTCTACTCTATGTTGGCTCAAGTAATTATGTAAGTGTTGCAAAACTTATGTGGTGTCAATCTTGTATGAAATTTGAGTACATGCAGTTTATTGTCTTATCAATGTGAGCTTTTAAAGAAGAATCTGCAGGAATATTTTGTTGCTTGTAATAATGCACTTGTAAGATGTTGACAAGTTAATTGGATTCATCATAGAAGTCTTTTGATAAGGATTCTTTATTTATGAAAAACATTACCAATTTCCTAGAGTGACTTCATGGCGGTGGAGATGGTGAACCGCAGGATAGAGTTTGTCTGGGATGCCGGCGGAGGAATGATGCGGATCACTCATCCATTCAAGCTGCTCACCAACACACAAGACGTCTGGGATAACACTAAATGGTAATATTTGTCATCATTTAACCTCACATTTAAGTTCCAAAAGTGTATTGATGCTCCTTTCTCGGTATTTCCTGCTAAGATTTCTAGTGAAGGAGATTGAGAGAAATGTTCGGTGTGGAATAGATGAAGATGTCTTATTATAGATGAAAGATAATTGTTTTAATAGATAAAAGTATGGATTTTATAACATTGAAGATTACAAGGTTCTCCCAAATCTATTCAAAAAATATAGTATGACTAGAAACGATTGGATCTCTATCATCTCCATGCTATTTCTTTACTTTACATTCAGATGATCGTTTGCAAAATGGTGAAAAATGCAACGTAAAGTCATCAATGTAACAGTGGATAGGAAAATTAACCTTGGATGGGTCTAGGAAAACAGTCACCACCTACCTACCAAATCCAGCGACAAATTGATCATCTTTCTATTAGCAATCAATCAAACTCAATACAGAAATGCTATTATGTGTTACTTACTATATCATCTCTTTACCAGGTATCACATCACCGTGAATCGCGTTGGTAATATTGGCCAGTTATCTGTAGTGCCATCAGGTCGTTCAGGCATGATCCAACCTCCAGTTAGTGATGCGTCACCTCCAGGATTCAGTAAGATGGATATATTGCCGACTGACACTGTTTGGGTTGGTAAGTGTTGAAGTGAACCTGTTTTTGTTTGCAAGGTTATGGCTTCAATGTGTTTTAGATATTCAATTAATAGTCAATGAATGTTTAAAAGCTCAACTGAGTACATGTAATAGAAAAAATTTGAGGAACATCTTACCTTCAGTGTGTCCTAAAGTTAAACAGTATGTGTAGTGTAAAGTACATCCATTCTATATAAACATTTATAAATCAGTCATGTGTTATAGTAGTGATATAAAAGAGGAGAGATCACACAAATCTTTCCTTCCAGGCGGGGCACCAACACGAGCTTTCAATCGGCTCAAAACTCGAAAATTCTCCGGCTGTCTCTTCACACTTTCTATTGACGGAGCGAACATTGGTCTTTGGAACTTCACGGAATCTCAAGGTTGTGGGGCGTGCAATGAAGGGTTCGTGTCATCAATTTATTTATATTCAATCTTTGTTTTCTTAGACTAAAATCTGTTTATATATGTTTATCTGATTTGATATATTAATTGAGAATATGGATAATGTTTAGCTGTTCATTTTATATATCAGAATCTTTTAATCTTGTGTTTGTTTTGTTCAGGGAAGACTTGGTGTTGAGGAAGAGTGAGGCGGAGGCTGTTGGGTTTAACGGCAAAGGTTACTTTAAGGGGAGTAACAGGATGCAGCGACCAAGACCTTATTATAACACTGTACTGTCCTTCAAAACCCTGGATGAAGATGCACTCCTCTTCCTAGCTGTCAATGAAGAAAAGGTAAAGGGAGAAACACCATTTTAATTAATTCTCTATTTCATTTGTCATCATTATCTTTATTTTCACAAGGCAATCTTTACTATCTTTATCACTTATTTGTATCTCTCTCTTTATAGAATCAGTACTTTAGCATTACACTTGAGAATGGTCATGTGGTCTTCATGGTCCAGTTTGACATCCAGACACGACTTGTGATGAAGTCAAGTCGGCGTCACAACAACAGAGACATGATACAGATCCAAGCCATCGTGCATAACAGAGCCATAGGTATGTATTACTAGCTTAGGTTAGGTATGTATTACTTTATTACTTCCTCACTGTTGTTTTGTTCAAGTTTGAGTCTCAGGATAATGATATAATGATTCCTTTGTATTTTGGTCTTATTGACGTGGTTTTCAATGATTTTAGATGGTGCTCGTATGGGCCATCTGGTGGTGGGTGATCAGAACCAGCTGGGAACTGTCAAGGGTGGACCCGACCTTGACCTGCTAAGAGTGGATTACTACTTTGGTGGTGTTGATCCCGAGTTTAATAGAAAGAAGTAAGGAGACGGAATGCGTACACCCATTATTTTTTTTTTTTTTTTTTTTTTATTGTATTGAGAAAGTAGTGTTGTGTATTTTTTCAATGTTGTGCTTCATTGTGATCAAAGAGTTTTGAGACATAAGTTAAATAGCAAGCATGAATGTTTTTTGTTTATGGAATGACTTGAGAAAAATAGACAATTATAAGTCGATCATTGGAACAAAACAAAAGGTACAAATTATGATATATAAATTTAACTTACATTACTTGAAAAAACTTTATATCATTCATCATATTGTATTGTTTTAATTCACTACATTCTTACTAATATAATAATGCATTGTGTTTTCAGATGGGGTAACGCGCTGGTGTTGAGGTCAATGCTTGGCTGCATGTACGGCCTCTCAGTAATGGATAAAGGAAGGAACCCAATCACAGACGGAGAATATTACGGCATTGAGAACTCCTGTTTTGAGAAGGTTGGATCACCACTTTTAATAGCAAGGGAAAGCAGGGATTTATCTTTTTTTTTTTTTTTTTGTCCCTTAGTCAGTACTCTATCAGTATCAAAAAAGAAAAAGGCTTAACTATGATGAATTAGATTGTACTTTATTATTTTGGCCTTTTTTTACATGATTAAAACACTAATTCTCTCTCTCATCCTCCCTGACCAGCCTTTGTATGACGTTGGTTTCCTGGGCCAAGGCTTCGTGGAGCTTCCGTCACACGTCCTCAAGAGAGACTCCAGCCTTGGCTTCACCTTCCAGACTATGGAAGCCGACGCTCTGCTCATGGTGTCCACTTTTATTGGCCAGGTATGAGAAGAAGAATTATGACTAAACTACAGGTTGACAATCAATATTCCGGTTCCATCAAATAAATGTTGGGTTTGGGGGTAATTTTTCTGTGAAGTTTTTGTACTGTAGTAACATATAAGAGTACAAGTTACTGTACTCTAGAAACAAGTACCTTTCAAAAACCTGTAGAATTTGTTACCTGTAGTGTTGCACAGTTTTATGGATTTTCTCTATGCTTGTAGTTGTTTTGAATAGATAAACTCTATTAGTTAATTTATCATTTGCATTGTGTGTTGCATTTCAGTTTAGAATAAAATATTTTAGTCAAATCTTTTTCATCTTCTTTCTTCAAGGAAAGGCTATCTTTTAAAAAATGTCATTTTATGTTTCATTTTCTTTTTACATAACCTCAAAGAAAAATTCTGGCTATGAGTAATGAGATCAGTCCCTTAGAAAATACATAAGAACATACATACACATGAAGCTTTTTCGAATTGATCAGTTTGTTGCTGAATAAACAGAGAATATATTTTGACAAGTTCTGTGAGGAAAGTATTGAGGGCAGTAATTTCTGTGTGTTTTACCTCGTCATAATGTATTCTTCCCCTTCGTTGGCTCCCATGGAAGTGCTGCTCCTTTGCACAGATCTGTATCCTTGCATTAAACCCTCCCATCAGCGTTGTCCTGGAGGAAGACTTGCCTGATCTGATGCACTGGATAATATAATCATTACTAATCCTCATATGATAACAGTGGATTATAAATATTCAATCAGATATTTAAGCATCAGTTGCAATTTGCTTTGTTAAAATGCCTTTATTCAATACTTGAGTCTTCTGTGATTTAAATAATGTTATATATTTTTCCGGCTGTACTTAAATCGGTTTGTTACTGCCTGTGGTCTTACGTATGTTTATGATTAATTTATTAAGGCAACGTTTCAGGAATACATTTTTAATATTTAGCTAAACAGCATTTTCATAAATTAAGTCAACATTTAAACCATCCTATGCAATACAAATATTAAAGCTACTACTATAAAAATGATAAATGCATGAATATAAACTTAATATGCTACAAAAACTCGCCATAATGAACACTGGAAAATAATGAAACGTCCTTCTATGAATCTAACTAATATTTCACAACCAAATACAATACAAAAATACAATCACTCACACCTATATTATAAACACATCCAGGATACCAAGACAACATAATCCATGCTTTTAAATAGCTACCAAAGTGAGGTGGGAAGTGTGGAAACATTTGCTGGTGTGTACTAATGAAGGCAAAATGTTCTTCCTTAAGGATAATGAGACAGAGGAAGGCGGGTCCAGCACCACCACGCCCACCACCACGCCCACTGTAATGCCATGGTGAAGGGAGTACCTTGCTTTGCTCACCCACTAACTCAACACTAACTAACTGTACACTAACTCAACACTAACTAACTGTACACTAACTCAACACTAACTAACACACTACACAGGGATCAAATGCGCTTAATCCTGTGCATACATATACTCAGGAAGAAAAATGAAAGTGTGTTGTAAGTTAGTGTATCTATAGGAAATCACAATCTTCATGTCCTAGTATTTATTAATCTTTTTACTTACTTATCCCTATTCTTGTTTTTCATTGTATTATCTAACATTCTAACTTATTTTTTTACTTTTTTCCTTGTTTACTTCCATCCATGCATGTCATTACAAATATTATGTTGTTAAGCTTTATTCAGATAATTAATTCACTTATGTAGAATGGCTAGTAAATGCTTCTTCAGTAACTTGTAAATTTTGATAAAGAATTGCTGCATTAAAATATATGCTTTAGCTTTATAAATGTGTAGAATTTGCTTTAAAATTTATGCTTTATAAATATGTAGATTTAGTACCATCATTGTGTGCTTTATAAACATACATTATTCTTTTGCTCTTCAATTTTGTGCTTAATAGTTTATCATTTGGGTTAACTTCCTGGTTCTTTTTTGACGTACCAGCTTATTTACATTCTTCATTCAATACAATTTGGAAGACCAGACAGAAGCAGTGTACTTACATTACATTGAAATCCAGACATACATAAACTTTTCCCCGTATCTTCCTACTTAAAATTCATTGGTCAAAGGACTTCTGAGACTTTTGACACAAGAATATTCACACCTAATGTTTCATCTCCTCCTCATCCCGTGGTACAGCCTCTCCCACCTGGAGGACAACACCCGCCAGACTTCTACTCAGTGTCTCTAGTCGAGGGTCACTTGGATATAAGACTCAATGGAGGTGGAGAGAGTCGTAGGATGTTGTCTGCAGCCAAGTATAATGACGGGCGACTCCATGCCTTCTTTGTCATCAAGGAGAGACACAAGTTAGTTGAGGTTCTATCACTAAGAGTATGTGTTATGGAGAAATCTTTTTTTTTTATCCTTGTTTAGGTTTTTGTAGTTGATTTGACTTGTTTTTGGAAAGTATAATTCACAGGGTCACTTTTGGTTATGCTTTCCATAAGTGTTTAGGTATTTGCATTGATTTTTCATATAATATAGCTTATTTTTTTAGTGCCTTGTATTACGTAGGGTTTAGGTCAGTCAAAATTAGGTTATATTTGATCTGTTTTTAGTACGAGTTTGAGTTTATAATACATCAGTCTTTTCAAACTACATGTAATAGGAATGACCTTTTGACCAACCCTTCCTTTGACCACAGAATGACCCTGAAAGTGGATGACGCAGAGGTCAACACCACAAGACTGGACAGAAGCAGTCAGGTGGTGAGTGGTCCGGACACGGGTGGACTGTACTTTGGGGGCGTCCCGGAGAATATTGATATAGTGAGCTTGGTGGGTTCATCTCGACCTCTTAAGGGTTGTGTCCGAGATGTCATCGTTAATAACAAGTAAGTGAAGTCCACTCGGGTAGTGTAAATAACCTGGATGGATAAATTAATACATCTAATATTTTGTAGTTTTCCCTTGGTAGACGTTATCCTCTCTGACATTTAATTCTTTCCTTGGCAGTGTTGTATCTTTCTTAAATCCGGTGAGATTTAAGGAAGTGTACATAGGGCGGTGCGCTGACCTGCCCGCCACTGCCATGCAAGGGATGGAGGCTGACATGAAGGTAAGTCACTTGGCGCCACTATTAGAAATCTAAACCTATGCCAAATAACAAGGAAAAGACAGTCCATCTTAGCCTCCATTGGCGCCAACAGTTTGTAATGTAAAAAATAATGAAATAAAATAAAATTAGTATCTGTAGTATAGTTCCTTCAACAAAAATAGTCAAAATATTCTTGTTAAACTACATTGTGTGTGTGTGTTTCATGTTATATAGATTTTATAACAAGTATCCAGTACAATAGATTTATTTTTATTTTAGGTTGCAGATTCGTGCCTACCGCCAACACAACACACAGTGGAGTACAAGGCTCTCAAGTTTGGGGATCAGTCCAACTCCCATGTATTAGTACCATTGCAATCTGGGACCTTCAAGAAAAACTTTGAAGTCTCCTTTGAGTTCAGGACTTACTACCCTAATGGACTCTTCTTCATTGCTTCTGTGAGTATATTATTAAGTTTTGTATTTACTTAAAACTGTAGCCATGTTGGTTTCTATATATACCAGTGCTGAAAATTATTATAGTTTGCTTGTAAGATATAAATTGTTTTGAAATATGAAAATCACACTTTATGAGTAAGAATATAAGTGAAGAACTACACTAAATAATTACTTAATTAACAGAACACGAGAAGGAAGCGCATCCAGTCAATCTCAGTTCAGCTACACAACAGCCGAGTGAAAGTGTCGATGAGGAAGGACAGTAGGAAGGGATCCAAGGTTATAGAAGCTGTCTCTGATCCAGGACTCAACACAGGACAGTGGACGAAGGTGAGGCATTCTTTATAAGTATGTTCCTAGTTTTATAAGTATGTTCCTTATGTGTGTAGGAGGTGGGAGCCCAATCCAAAGCAAGTTTCTTTCCTGTATGACATAGGAAAGACTGAATAAAGTATATATTATTATTATTATTATTGCTATTACATTATATATTCTTTTTTATCTGTCAATAAGAATTAATTAAGACGTTCTACTTTGTTCTTGTTTTGCGTAAATACTTTTCTTAACATGATAATATTGATCATAATAACTGTAGACATAATTAAGTGTATAATTTCAGTCAGTTAATTAGGTTTATCAACATCACAATTTTCTCAAGTCAGTACAGTTACAGTTGGTGATAAATGTACGTTTGTTTGTGTGTTGTGTTACAGGTCAAGGTGGAGAAGATCAAGAAGCGTCTCATCCTGTACATTGATAACAAGATGGTGAAGCGCGTGAAGGGAATCAGGAAAGTAAATGTCGGCCGGGAGCTATTCTTAGGCGGCTTACCCTCAGGTGTGGCAGGAAGCATAGTGAACGGGTGGCAGGTATGGATTATAGTCATAGTTATATTCATACAAAAAACATATAATTTCCTCCTAGCATAAAGACATCATTTTATCCCTTCCACATCTTCTCTGTTCCCAGGAGGTTGAGCCACTGCGAGGGTGTTTGAGGAACCTTGATATTAATGGGGAGGAGTATGAGATTCCCAGCACAAGGCGGAGGGATCGGATTGTTGGTGTGGGTCAATGTTTCGCTCGGGTACAGCCGGGATCCTACTTCCCTGGTGATGCTTATGCTATATACAGTAAGTACTTGTGTTACATGAGTTTTTTTAATTCATTATTTTGGTATATATTAAAAGAGTACTGGCTAAGGGACAACAAATATACGTTAAAGAAAAAAATTCACACAAATGGGATTGTATGATTTATTGTGATAATTCAGTCATGAGAATTTCTGAAGCTGGTAGAAAATTCATATACGTAGAACATAAATAGGTTGTTGCATAGTGATTTTTAACTTACCTCATCTTACCTAAACCTATTATTGTGTTCAGGTAACGACTTCAACGTGGGTCTGATGCTGGAGTTGGGTCTGGAATTCCGTACTTGGGAGTTGAACGGTATCATCCTGAGTGTGGCAGATCCTCGAGGCACTTCCCTCTCCCTTGAACTCGTTAATGGAGCAGTGAGTGTTAAGTCAATTATCTACTTGTCTATTTCCTGTACTTTTGCACTTTGATTTAGAATATTGTTTGTCAGAAATACTTGAAAATGTATTATAGATTTTATCATAAGCATAACATTGATTCCTTTCTATCATATATGAGGTGAGGACAATTTTCTAACCCTTACAATGTTGCAGGTGGTGTTGAGTGTTGACATGGGTGTTGGTCACTCCTTCAGTGCACGCGTCGGCTTCAGGAACAGATTTAGTTTCTGTGACAACATGTGGCACACCGTCAAGGCGAGTTACATCAAGGACTCACTCACACTACGCGTTGACGGCCACCCGGAGGCATACGGCTTAAACGGCTCCGGGGACCACGAGGGAGCCATTACAGGGGCTAATCTCTTCATCGGAGGCTTACCAGGTGAGGCCAAAGGTGTTAACATGCATAAAGCCTTTAGCACCATGGACAGTCTTATGAAATGAACCATTGAATATAGGTGTACCTGATGTAATGGAATTCTCTCCACCTACAGAATCAGCTCTGCAGGGAACCCTCACCACACGGGAGAACTTCAAGGGATGCATTCGGAAAATTGTGCTGAACAGCGAGAGGCGGGATTGGACGGACATGTACAAGCTGCAGAATGTCCTGCTCAGTGCATGTCCTGTGCAGTGAAGTGCTCAATGGAGCTTTAACCTTGACTGGCTTGTCTCAGTCAAGGCAAGATGTAAAGATTTATTATTGAGCCAGTTAGGAAAAGCAGCTGTTATAGAGTCCCTATTGTGTGATGTAAATATTGCATAGAGCTGTTGGAAACAATGTTATAAGTATGAGGCTCGTCCCAATCAAACCCACTGATACAACCTCCTCTAAAATTTAGATTCAAGTGTTAAAAAGTTGAATTCGAGTTCACTAACAATTTTGCAGCCAAGAGAACTAACCCCACAGCGGCACTAGCAGGTTGTTTCACTTGTGTAGTGTACAGATGGCATCAGCATCATGTATACAGATCCATGAAAATTTTCAGAAATACTGTTGTTCTGTGTTATAATATGTTACAATATTAGTACAAAAAGAATAATGTAAGGAAAATCACTGTGAATGTTGAGTGTTGTTGCTAAGAGCACACTGGTGAAGTTAGTAATATTGCATATATGTAGGATGCCTCTGTATAATGTAAAAGGTAAAATGTACGTACGTTCAATTATTATACGATTTCCCTGTAACACTTGTTGATTTACTTGAAACCTACTCTAATGGAAATCCTTCAAAACCTTCCGGAGAATAAATGAACTATTCCACAAAAATATTTATTTAAAAAAACTAAAATAATAGTAATTTCAATGTGGGAGAGTCTGTCTCTCTTGGGAAGGTGGCCCATCCACGCCAAAGAATGGAGGCAGCAGAGACTTCTTAGTAAGGAGATAATGATTGGCGGCGGCAGGTCACACGGCGTCAGTATCGTGCATGAAGCCTTTGTTGGTGCAGGTGGTGTAGACATCACAACACCATTACCACTCTCCACGATCTGAAATAAACACGTCGGTTATAATTAATCAACTTCTCACTATCTTGGGCGAAACAATTTACAAATATGTGGGACATGAAATTGCATAATAAAATTTAAATTATGGGTGCAAACTTAAATACAGTATAAATACTAATTACTTACCATACACACATTAGCGAGATCGTTGAATACCGCCACGAGTACAAGCCATCCTCACGCGAAGGGAAAGGAAAGGAGGACGACACCAATGACCCAATCTGAAGAACAAAACAATACAATCATACACTGTAGTTAAAAATATTAAGGTATTACACCAGACTTACTGAAATTACACATTCATGACTTGAATTACTTGAAAAAAACCCGTAAAAAAAATACTTCGAAGAGCGTCCGGAGAAAACGAATACCACTTCACACAAAAAAAAAATTATTAAAAAAAAAAAAACTAAAACAATAATAGTAATTTCAATGTGGGGAGTCTCTCGAACTCTTCAACGTACTACTTATTAACCGAAACAACGGTCCATGAGACAGTAACAGGGGAAGGTGGCCCCTCCACGCCAAGAATGGAGGGCGCACCGACTAATGGCTAAGTAAGGAGTGATTGACGACGGCGGCGGCGGCGACGGGTCCCTTGGAGTCAGGAATCTTGCATGAAGTCTTTGGGTAGACATCACAACACCACTACCACTCCACTCCCCACGATCTGAAATAACACTCCAGTTAGAATTTATAAACTTCTCACTATCTCTTCTATCTCACAATTTGGGCTAAACATCAGTTTATAAACAAATGTATGTGGGACATGAAATATTTGAGCTAAACATCAGTTTATAAACATATGTATGTGGGACATGAAATATTTCTCCAAATAACAATCTAGATCTCTAAATAAGGCAAATGTTGCAGTTAACAAAATTGAAAGTATGGGTGAAACATTTAATACAGCCAAGATTAATTAATAGTTGTTCTCAGGTCACCACACTGCGTCAGGAATCTTGCGTGAAGTGAAGTGCTTGGTGCAGGTGCAGGTGTAGACATCCCAACACAACTACCACTCTCCACGGTCTGAAATAAACAAGTCAGTTAGAATTAATAAACTTCTCACTATCTTGGGCGAAACTATTTATAAATTATGAGACAACAGATATTTCTCCTTCAGGACAATAACACTTACCAGGACGCGTTGACGAAAGTGAATCAGCCGAGGGAATGAACGCTACGCTTACAGTGCCACTCCAACCTAGTAATCCTTCGCTTGTTAGATGGTTTGACGTACTATTAATACTTTTTTGATATATTGTTGATGTTATGATGTTAATAGAAGTCTTTGGAGCAGGAAGTACAGACATCACAACACCAGTCTCCAGGATCTGAAATAACACGTCAGTTAGAACATAAGAACTAAGAAATAGGGAGACTGCAAGAGGCCAGTTAAATTACCTACACGAAGCAGCTCCTCGTTCCCCTTCCTAAGGTATTGTCATTTATCAACTTCTCACTATCTTGACGTTGTTTATAAAATCACCCTAACACACACTTCATATCCTTCAATAAGCTCGCTAACACACATCTTTACCACCTTAATACACACATTGATTAACACCTACACGCACTACCTTCCTATAGCCTGCCCGTCCACCCAAGCACTGCCTCTACAGCACCTTCAGGACAAGAACATTTACCTGGACATGTTGACGAAGGTGAATCAGCCGAGGGAATGACCGCCGCTCTCTTCCTTGTGTGAGAAGACAGCTTGTATGTAGTAGGTGGTTTGACGTATCATCATTAATACTTCTTTGATATATATTTTTGGTGTTGTAATGTTATTAGTGTAAGTATTATACGCTTTTGTCACATTTATTTGTTACAGAAGTATTAGTTAAAGAAAGGAAGATACGCAGAGGAATTCACTGATTCAGTTTCACGAGTAAAGGATCTCACGGTTTATAAAGTGAAAAATTAAACCTCTTGTTTATCATTCAATATTATTTATATATCTATACTTGACTTGATGCATATATCTTCGTAAGTGAATTCTTCTCCTTCACTACTTAACTGTACCACTTAAATTACAAAGATGAAATTAATTATACAAATAAAAAAAAATAACGAGGTGTACAATTAGTCAACACTCAAACTTCCAATTACTGACTTACTTCGTAATGATTGTTAGTTAAACACTGAATAGAATTATCTTAACACTATATACATTAGTAACTTTAATCAATGCTATTTTCATCATTAAATCACCTGCACACACACACACACACACACACACACACACACACACACACACACACCACGCCCCTGCAATGTCTCCCCAACAGATAGAATACCAATTAACCTGAAACATAAATAAAGGTACTGATACAAAAATCTGTGTATCTTGACTTTTCTAGCGATAAGAGTGACGGAAGGGAGGGAGGGAGGAGGAGGAGAAGGAAGACGGGAGGAGGAGGAGGAGGAGGAGGAGGTGGTGGAGGAGAAGGAAGAAGGGAAGAGGAGGAGGGAGAATTTCCATGAGATTGACGCATAATGTATGGTAAAGGGAAGATGAATAAAAAATGAAGGAGGAGGAGGAGGAGAGAAGACGTGCGTTTCAATGTTGAAGGAAGAGAGAGGAAAGAATCGTAAAGATGGAGGAGGAGGAGGAGGAAGAGGAAGAGGAGGAGGAGAAGGAGGAGGAGAAGGAGGAGGAGGAGGAGGAGGAGGAGGAGGAGAAGGAAGGGGGGGGAGTCGTGAAGGGAGGAAGGCAGCGTCAGTGGCAGTGACAGTATGAGAGAGGACAGCGACTTGAAGAGAGACTCACTCCGCGTGTGTGAAACTGTACCTCTACACGCACATACACACGTACACGCACACAGACACACACACCACACACACGTACACACATCTACACGAACGCACACACCTTGACGAGAGAGAGAAAAAAAAAGAACTAGACTTAACATATAAATAAGCTATAAAACGTTTCCACATTGCCAAGATAAGTGATAATATTGTGTTGGTGTTGATAACTGTTGTGAGGCTTTGACGTGTGTGCGTGTGTGGTGTTGTGTGGTGTTGTGTGGTGTTGTTAAGACCGGCACACCATGGCACTCCCGGATCCTATGATGGTGTTGTGTGGTGTTGACTTAGAGAGACGAGCCAGCAAGGAATTAGAGAAGCAAATATCGCAATGGATGAAGGAGTACAACAAGGCTATCAAGATTCTACTCCTGGGTGTGTATACTAAGGGTTGGGTTACGTGTGTGTGTGTGTGTGTGTGTGGGTGTGGGTGTGCGTGGATGGTTTTTTTTTATCGCCCTTGTAGAAAATTATGATATTTTAATAGTAATAATAATAATAATAATAATAATAATAATAATAATAATAATAAAGTAGTTAATATACAAAAATAATCACACACCAATACATTTTATGCATTTTTTTTTTCTTCAACTTGCATAAGAATACGCAAACTTTCTTCTCCATCAGTAATTTTAATCAATCCTTATTTATTCCCTTCATTCTAGTACTAATTTCCTTCCCTACACATACATTAAGAAATATCTAAACAATCTCACTATTTTCTACATTCATTTAACTCTTACGACGATTAAAATCAACTATTATCCAATTTTTCCTATTTTCATTATCTACTTTCAACCTCATTTCTGTTCTCAATTTCAACTTTTGCTCTTCCATCTCCCATTTTTCATGCCATCACCATCACCTATACCTATCTATACGTTCTCTCTATCACATACTCCTTCACCTACTCCTTCACCCAGTCCTTCAGGCTTACCAACCCACTCCTTCCTCCCTGTTGCCTGTAAGCTTAAACTCACCCAATAACCATGACGTCTAGATCTCATTTACGTCTGATTTTCCATCTACCAAATATCCAAGACCCTTCCCTCGACCCAATTGGACACCTAAAAAATTATTCACGATTTTACTGAAACTGTTTTAGAGACAGACTTTCCTCCTCCTCCTCCTCCTCCTTCTCCTCCTCCTCCTCCTCCTCCTCCTCCTCCTCCTTTCCCAAACACTTGACAGCGAGAACATCTTAGGTGTCAACAGAGGCCTGGCGTCTTTTCTCTCTCTTCTCTTCTTCTCTCCCTCTGTTTTCTCTCCTTTCCTCCCACCTTCCTTCCCTCCCTCCCTCCCTCCCTCCCTATATTGATCAGGCCTCCTCGATCGATAGTCCAATCTATTTAACAATCAACTTTTTATGACCGAGAGTTGGAAAGACTGAGGGGAAAGTTAGTTCATTGCTTTTATTTACCTATTTATTTATTTATTATCATTATTATTATTATCATCATCATTATTATTACTACTACTACTACTACTACTACTACTACTACTATTATTACTACTACTACTACTACTACTGCTATCTCTTCTAGGAAAATAAGCTTTTTTTATTGTGTAACTTGAGCGAACAATAGAATGGAAACTATTTAAATGTCAAAAGTTTTCATTCGTATCTTGGTTTTCTTCATCGTTATCATATACATAGAAACCAACCATGATGTTCTTTAGAAAACGAAAACAAAGAGACGAGATGGAAGCAAAAACAATACACACACACACACACACACACACACACACACACACACACACACACACACACACACACACACACACACACACACACAAGAAGTTACTGTGTTTCAAAATGGTTCGTTCGTTGTCAAGTAGTTCTCATATTACTTAAGGCTTTTTTTTAGAGTTGAGGCAAGAACGATGTAACGAGAGTAAGTAAGTACAGTAAGTAGGCGAAGTAATGGAAAAAGTGATGGATTTTTTTTTTTTTTTTTTCTCTCTCTCTCTCTCTCTCTCTCTCTCTCTCTCTCTCTCTCTCTCTCTCTCTCTCTCTCTCTCTCTCTCTCTCTCTCTCTCTCTCTCTCGTCCATTTCATCAATACTGTTTTAATTAGTTTCTTCTAAGCATAAATAATTACATTTTTTTGTCGCTCGTGTATTTGTAAAGTTGCTTTTGTTCCAAGATTTTTTTTTTTTTACTTGTGCACTTTGTTTATTTGTTAATTAATTTTATCTGATTATAAATATCATGTATTTACCATTTTGGAAATACTACAACGCTTATGAAATCTTTCTCTTATTTTAGATCAGCTACATTAGACGGTTCTAAATATTTCATCTTTATGTGACTATTAATTTTTTTTTTTAAGTTGCTCAGCATTATCTGTTTCTTAAGTCATGGTTTATATACTTAAATCACTTTATACATATATAAGTTTATTTTTCTCTCAGGAATTGCATTAATTTCCAACGTAATTGAATATCACACGAGAAAGAAACAGGAACTCTCAAAACTTTCCTTTAAATAAACATCTACATACTTTTCCAAAACACATTTCCGTATTTCACTGATGATAATATTTTTTGGGTGAAAACTCAACCTCCTATACTTAACATTATTTACATATTATGACGATGCTATTATAAACTTTCCTGTATACCAGTGTTGAGTAAAATGTGACAGTAATACTACAATAATAAGAGTGAAGTTTAGTTAATAAATGTGAAGGTTAGGTTAAAATTCACGAGTACAGTGTGTAGTGAAGTGCTTTGAGGTGCCAGAGGTTACTTGTGACTGTGGTGTTGGTCTCCTCAGGGGCGGGAGAGTCTGGAAAAACCACCATCATTAAGCAGATGAAGATTCTACACATCAATGGATTCTCCCAAGAGTAAGTTGATTCTAGCCTGATCAGACCTTCCTCTCCCTTGCCTTACCTCCTATCACTCACTCTCTATCCATTCTATCTCGCTAGCCTTCCCTCCCTCCCTCTATTTCCTCCCTTCCCTCCATCCCTCCTTTCCTGGTAATGTCCTACGAGTGTTCAATTCTTCCCTCCCTTCCCTCCTTCCCTCCCTTCCTTCCTCTTGGCTATGTGACCTTCTTCCTGTTCCTCTTTCCTCTCCTCCCTTCCTCCTTCCTCCTCTCTCCTCTCTTATGTTGACTGTGTAAATATCTACTATTGCCTCTCCACCTCCCTCTTTTTCCCCTCTCTATTCGTAGGCAATGCTCTGGCTTCCCCCCCCCCTCTCTCTCTCTCCCCTCACTCTCTCTCTCTTCTTTACTAGGAGTAAAGGGTGTTCTTACCTTACTCCCTTCCCCTCCTTCTTTCCTCTCTTTTGGCAGGGTGTGGGGCTTATTACTACTCTTGTTCCTCCTCCTCCTCCTCCTCCTCCTCCTCCCCCTCTTTTGCTGACTGGGCGTCCATATCCATGTCAAAAGTGGTTTTCTTACCTCCCTCCCTCTCCCTCTCTTTTTTTTCTCTCTCTCTCGTGTATTTTGTGGCTATTATTGCCTCCCTTCCCTTCTTCCCTCCTTTATTCTTCTACTCCTCCTCCTTCCTTCTATCTCTCTTTAGTATGAGTATGTTTATCTTCTCTATCTATTTATTATATGTGTTTATTCTTGCCTGGTTGTACTTCTAAGGTCGAGACAATCCCGAGTGTTTGATGAAAGTCTTGAAGTAATTGAAAAGTTATATTTTTTACTCCTATACGCTTCACTCCTCTCCCTTTATCTAGGAATTTCTTCGCTCATTATGGGACTACTACTACTACTACTACTACTATTACTACTACTACAACTACTACTCTTTAATCCTTTCCTTTCCTACCTCTACTATCATTTCTCCTCATCCTCATCTACTACTACTACTACTACTACTACAGGGAGAAGGAAGAGAAGAAGCAGGACATCCGTAGCAACATCCTAGAAGGCATTATCACCCTGACCCAGCAGTTGGATATCCTTGGAGTTCCTTTGGGTCTTCAGGAGAACCAAGAGGCGAAGGACTACATGCTGGCCATTACTACAGAGGACTTCACCTTCCCACAGGCACGGATAGGGGGGGGACAAGGTGGAAGGGGGAAGGGGGAAGGGTGTTGGGTGTTGGGTGTTAAGGATTAGGGGAGGGAGGAAGAAAAGGTGTTAAGAGTGTGAAAAGGGGTTAGGGTGGGGAGAGAAAGGGAGGCTATGGTGCTAGGGTGTTGTGATGATAACTACTACTACTATTACTACTACTACTACTACTACTACTACTACTACTACTACTACTACTACTATTACTAACACTACTACTACTACTACTACTACTACTACTACTTCTACTACTACTACTACTACTACTATTACTATTTTCATTACAGCAACATGTCAAGTAGTACACAATCTATAATAATAACAATAATAATAATAATAATAATAATAATAATAATAATAATAATAATAATAATAATAATAATAATGAGGAAGAATATAGATAAAAATAAGAACAACAATCACTCACATAAAAAAAAAAGTCAAACAGATTAAAACAAACGTTATATAAAATTAAAAAAATAGATAAAAAAATATAGCTTCAAAGAGCATAGCATCCACTATTCATGTACGTACACATCTCAAGTTTACACATGTACGTATTCATCCCTTCAACAGGAATTCTACACGTACACGGAGCAGCTATGGAAGGATTCAGGAATACAGAAAGTGTACAGTCTGCGACACAAATTTCATCTGATTGACTGTATTAAATAGTAAGTATAAGAGAGAGAGAGAGAGAGAGAGAGAGAGAGAGAGAGAGAGAGAGAGAGAGAGAGAGAGAGAGAGAGAGAGAGAGAGAGAGAGAGAGAGAGAGAGAGAGAGAGAGAGAGAGAGAGAGAGAGAGAGAGAGAGAGAGAGAGAGAGAGAGAGAGTTAATTACTGATAATTCTCATGTTTTACTTTTATTTGATTAACGTGAGACAGCAGACGTGAGATAATTAATATGTGGAGGAAAGGAGGGGGGGGAGGAAAGGAGAGGGGGAGGGAGGGAAGGAGGGAGAGGAGAGGAGAGGAGGGAGGGAAAAGGTTAGAGAGGTGACAGGAGAGAGGGAGAGATGAAAGAGAGATGTGATTGGGAAAAACTTATTAAAGGTAACTTATGAAAGGTAACTTACTTATAATAGGTAAGAGAGGTGATAGAAGGGAAGGAGAGATGAAAGAAAGATATGATTAAGGAAAACTTATAGAGATACGTAAAGAAATATATTAATCTTGTGGTTATATGATATGAAGGAGGAAATATTGTACTGAAAATGAAGGAGAAACTAAAGAATTATATCAGTTATTTATGTTTTTTTTTATGTATATTAAGACTATTGTAATTTTTTTTCCGAATATTAAAGAAGAAGTATTATGAACGCATGGAATTTACTCTTTAAAACTATCAATTTAGTCTTTTAAGATATTAATTTTTAGGTCAGCAACACGAGCACAAATATCACTTCCATCTCAGGTAATAACACGAAATAATAATAATGATAATAATAATAATAATAATAATAATAATAATAATAATAATAATAATAATAATAATAATAAAAGTAGAAGTTTGAACTAGATATAAACAGATAGACACATGAATAATTAAATACATAAATAAACAGAAAACGTTATATCTTATTTTTACTAACGGGACAACAAAAATACGTAAAATAAACATAAATAAATAAATAAATACCTGACACTATCAAATCAATTAACCTGAGTGAGACGAGGCTTACCTACCTTTACCTGTTACTTATTAATTACACCTCATTCTTATCTTCCACAAAAGCTTCATGGATAAGGTGGCGGAGGTGAGCCAGCCTAATTACGAGCCTAGTGTACAGGTAAGTAGAGGCGATTCTTGTTTAATATAGTTTGATAAGCAAGTATTTCTTCAAAGGGTAACTGATTAAATTTTTATATATTTTTTTTTTTGAAGAGGTGTGTGTGTGTGTGTGTGTGTGTGTGTGTGTGTGTGTGTGTGTGTGTGTGTGTGTGTGTGTGTGTGTGTGTGTGTGTGTGTGTGTGTGTGCGTGTGGTAATAATATTGATAGTAATAATTATGGTAGTTATTCTATTTCTTTCTCCTCTTCTTTCTCTTTCTCTTCCTTCTTTTCTTGGATTATTACATATTCTCCTTCTTTCTAGTTTTATCACCCTCCTGCCACCTCCTCCTACATCCCTCTCGTCTCCTCTCTCACTCTTTTATCCGACATAATCCCAACTATTCCTACTTTGATCACGCTCTCTCTCTCTCTCTCTCTCTCTCTCTCTCTCTCTCTCTCTCTCTCTCTCTCTCTCTCTCTCTCTCTCTCTCTCTCTCTCTCTCTCTCTCTCTCTCTCTCTCTCTCTCAATTCCTCACGCTTATATGTAGTACTTTCACACATTATATTTTCCTCCCTTATCTAAAACTACTTACTTTACACCTTTTTCCTTATCAGTAAATACTCACCACTCATCTATCATATGTTTCTCCCTTTCCCCCCTTGCCCTCCCCCCGACAGGACATCCTACACAGCCGGCGACGGACTACAGACATCCAGAAGATAGAGTTTGAAGTGCGCGTCCCTAAGAAATACGGCGGAGGCATGTTGCATTTCTGGATGTTCGACGTCGGCGGACAACGAGGCGAGAGGAAGAAGTGGATCCAGGTGAGAGGGGAAGGAAAAAGATACTAGGGAGGGAAGAAGAAAGAAGAGAGAAGGAGAAGGGTGGGAATAGAGGGGAGAAAGGGAGTACATGTAAGGAAGGAACGAGAGATGGGAGGGAAAAGATGGTAGGAAGAGAGAAGAGGGGAGTGGGAAGAAGGAGAAGATAGAGAAAGTAAAGAGTTGCGAGAAGGTATTAAGAGCGGGTGAAGAGAGGAGGAAAGAAGATTATTAAAGTAAGAAGGGAAGAGGTGATGATGCAGTGGGAATGAGAGAAGAGAAGGAGAGGTGGATAGGAAGGAAGGAATAGGAGAGGAGACGAAAGAAAGATGGAGAGAATAGAATAAAAAGAAGAGAAAGGTAGAAAGGAAAGAGAAAACAGTAAAAAAAATAAAAATAAAAGATGAGGAGAAGGAAAGAGAGAAGAAAAAATAAATATGAAGGGAAGAAAAGAGAGGAAAGAGAATGGAAAAAAAATATATATATATGCAAGAAAGAGGGAGTGAGGGAGAGAGAAAAAAAAAGAAAGAAAAAGAGTAAAGAGAGAATAACTGACAGATCGACAGACAGACTGACTGATAAAAAAAGAGAGAAAGACAGACAGACACGAAGGTAGGAACATGCATATCATGAGAGAGAGAGAGAGAGAGAGAGAGAGAGAGAGAGAGAGAGAGAGAGAGAGAGAGAGAGAGAGAGAGAGAGAGAGAGAGAGAAAGAGAGAAAGAGAGAGAGAGAGAGAGAGAGAGAGAGAGAGAGAGAGAGAGAGAGAGAGAGAGAGAGAGACGGTAACCAGGTAACAATAAGTAATTAACAACCTAACCACCCCACCAGGTAAATCAGAACCCATAAATAAACCCAATTAACTAACCATTAATAAACAAGATAGAAAAGCAACGATTAGGAATTAATAAGGAGACTAACGGGAGATCATTAATTAGTTCAGGTGACTGGTTAACGAGGACAGGTAAATACAGGTTAACTTTCTACAGGTGTTTGATGGGATACAGGCAGTACTTTTTCTGGTCTCTGCAAGCTGTTTTGATTTGGTGATTCGGGAAGACCATGAGACGAATCGCCTTCAAGAATCTATTAACATCTTTAAGAGCGTGTGGCACTCAAGGTACGTGTGTGTGTGTGTGTGTGTGTGTGTGTGTGTGTGTGTGTGTGTGTGTGTGTGTGTGTGTGTGTGTGTGTGTGTGTGTGTGTGTGTGTGTTTATTGGATTTGAATTTTTGTTGTGTTTGTTAGGTCTGATTTAACACTTTTTTTTAGTTATAAGTCATTTTAAGTAACTTTTTTAGGTCTTATAGTTAGGGTTTTCTATAAATTATTGGTCTGTTCCGTTTGTAGCTTCACTGATTCACTTTCATCATTTATATATATACTAGTTTTATCCTCCTCTTCATACTCATTTTAGTCACTTTCACCTCTCAGAATCACTATCATCCTTCCCCCTAACCTAATCTAGCAGTTCACCTTCATCTGTCTCACTAATCACTTTCTTCACCTTCAGATTCCTTAAGTTTTCTGGGTTCATCGTCTTCCTAAACAAGCAGGATATTCTGAAGGAGAAAGTGACGTCAGGAAAATGTATAGGAGACCATTTTCCTGAGTACTCCTCCTACAAGCTGGAGGATAAAGGTGAGAGAGAGAGAGAGAGAGAGAGAGAGAGAGAGAGAGAGAGAGAGAGAGAGAGAGAGAGAGAGAGAGAGAGAGAGAGAGAGAGAGAGAGAGAGAGAGAGAGAGAGAGAGAGAGAGAGAGAGAGAGTTCTAATATATATAAAAGATAACTTGATATATATAAATTTCATGAAAATTGATGAGAGAAATTGATTTAATACTAATAATATATAAATAAAACGAAGTCATGTACTTAGAAAAAATAAATCTATATATAAATTAAGCAACTAACTAAATAAACAACAGAAGAGATAAATAAACAAGAATAAAAAGTCATATAACCAAAACAAATAACAAATTTAATAACTAACTACATATTTAACTAACTAATCCACTAACAACAAAAAATAACTCGAACAAAAATAACTGTTCCTCAATTTATCATGATGTCACGTTATACCAAAATGTTTCACTATTTCCCACATTGCTTCGTCCTCAGATCAAGTCTCGGAGGAGGATCAGGAGTATCTTAGAACCCGATGCTTTATAAGAGAAAAATTCATGGTGAGTATTGATGTATTTTGACTATTTTATATATATTTCTCCCATTATTTCATCGTTTTATCCCATACTATTCCCTCCTTCCTCTTCCTACTATCTAACTATTCATATTTCATTAATTCCTTCTTTCTCTCTTCCTACTTCCAATTTTTCATCTCCTTCCTTTCAACTCTCTAAGTTCCACATAAGTTTTTAGTCTCTTTATCCTGTCTTTCCTATCTCTCGTCCTATATTTAATTATCTCCCTTTCTTCCAACTCTCTAATTTCCACGTAAGCTTTCATAAACTCTTTTCTTAAGGCTATATATTCTGTTTCTTATCTCTCTATCTACATTTATTCACCTCCTTCCAGCTGTTTAAACTCCACGTAACCTTCCAGTCA
The DNA here is from genome assembly GCA_036785275.1 of Cancer borealis. Classification (NCBI taxonomy): domain Eukaryota; kingdom Metazoa; phylum Arthropoda; class Malacostraca; order Decapoda; family Cancridae; genus Cancer; species Cancer borealis. The sequence goes on from JAXIVD010002538.1 coordinate 41,815, forward strand.
GTCTCACTCTACATTCTCTCCTTCAGGCTATTTCCAAGGAGGAGGTAAGGGCCGTGGAGACAAAAGTTACCCCAAGCGGTCCTCTTATCCTAGGCGACGATGGACCTAGAGAGTGTTACTGTCACTTCACTACCGCTACCGACACCAACAACGTGAGGATAGTGTTTGAAGACGTACAGAATATGATTATAAAATGGAACCTAGAGAAGATCGGTGTTCCTGTGTCTTAAATCGTACTTGATGATGCGCAAAAGGAATGAATTGGACATGAAGAGAGGCAGAAGAGGTGTTGGAAAAATAGAAATAGTTAGATCTTAGGTTAATGGTGTGTCTTGTGGGTTTAAAATGATGTGGAGTGTCATTTTTTTAAGGATAGAAAATATATATAGGTGAAGAAAGTGTCAACAACAGTGGTATTAAATCGTCTTATCATCTTACATAACAAAAGAAATGGAGTTCAGAGTATACAGACAGAAAGAAAGAGAAAAATATACAGATTACAATACCGAGGAAAAGAGAGAGAGAGAGAGAGAGAGAGAGAGAGAGAGAGAGAGAGAGAGAGAGAGAGAGAGAGAGAGAGAGAGAGAGAGAGAGAGAGAGAGAGAGAGAGAGAGAGAGAGAGAGAGAGAGAGAGAGAGAGAGAGAACGTGTGAATACCTCATAGAAAAAATAGCAAGACAAGGGATAATAAAAGAGTACTGATGAAAAGGAAAGAAGGTGACGTGTGATAGAAAATGGAATGAGGTTTTAAGAGAAGCGAGTGAATACGTGCTGAAGGAGTCGCGTTATAACTCTGAATACGTGAGTCTGATACAGTGAGTGAATAATGAGGATTAGGTTATGTAAGGACACGGAGAGCTGGGATGAGAGAGAGAGAGAGAGAGAGAGAGAGAGAGAGAGAGAGAGAGAGAGAGAGAGAGAGAGAGAGAGAGAGAGAGAGAGAGAGAGAGAGAGAGAGAGAGAGAGAGGCCACACTATCAATAACAACAATAATAACAATAATTCACGTAGATATGCAAACCCATAACCGCATAACCAATAATTAAATAAATAAATAGAATAATAACAGCCTACAATAACCATTTATCCGGAATCCCCCTAATCCTAGTATTCTTTAAATCCGTATATATAATCCTGAACAACCTTACAACATTATATATATTTCGTAAACTTTTGAGACCACGTAACATGAAATCCAAGAATTCTACTTTTTTTTCTTAATCAAGTTTATTGCAAAATAAAATGGATGATAGTAAATATTTGCACAAGAAGTGTATGATATGTATAAAAGAAAAATTATAATTATGTATTCACTATTATTATACGTGTGTTGTATGTATTGAATTTCGGGTTGTTTAGTGAATATCTAGAACCTCCACCTTTTTGCCTTAGCTTTCTACTTGAATAAATAAATAAATAAAAATAAAATTAATTCAATAACTATTCAACATTGTATCCTCATTCCTATTAACTATATTCATTAACACCATTGTATAGCTTATTTAACCTTTATAATGGTAGTTAATTCATTCCTTTTTGTGTTAGGAAGACTCACTGACTACTTATATTACAGGATATTTCACCTCACGTCTGAATTATACTCCTACAATATTCTTATGTAATATTAGATTCATTAGCGTTTGTATTGTATATCTTTATTATTATTATTATTATTATTATTATTATTATTATTATTATTATTATTATTATTATCAAACCTGATGTATTATAATAATGACTGGTTTCCTGTATAACTTATATTATTATTTACTATGTATGTTTAATTATTTTTATGTCAATCAATAAAAGCAGCAAATAATATAAAAAAAAAAAATCTTCATTATCACTGGCTCCCATTAATTAAACTCAATATAACTGAGAAATGTCCTCGTTTGATTTAGTTATTTGTGAAAAATGAATAAAATTAAGATTTAATTTAGTCAACCATAAATAAAATTGTTATCGCATTATCTCTAGTTATATAAGCACACGAGTTCCATTTAAAGTACTACAGACAATGCAAATATACTTAAAGCTATTGATATACTGCGTAAATAGTCAATTATAACTATATATAACAAAATTTATCCAATTCCGATTAAGCTTGATAATAAAAAAAGGTAGTAACTATCATCTTATTTCCTGTAATAATAGTAATAATAATAATAATAATAATAATAATAATAATAATAATAGTAATAATACTAATAAAGTGTGTATAGCTATTTAAGAGGTCAATTAACCTATCGATCAAGTAAATTAGGACGTGGGCCACACCTGGAATTAAAGCTCATCTCATCTTTATAACAAACAAACACGAACGAACACACACATACATATTTAACCCACCCCAATACAATTCCTTACCAACAAAATAGTAATAAACCACAAAACATAAGTAAATCAATATAGAATAGACATTAGAATAGATTAATAAAGAGGAGGGATTATCAGTCTGGCGAGAGTAGGAAATTTTGGAGACGATATTGACAGCTTGGCATTTTTTCGTCATATTTCATCGTTTTCGTGTGATTTATGACACTATAACGTCCAGGATTATAACACCAATATCTACTGCATCGTATGTATCTTGTGTTATGTTTAAATAAGTAATAGGTAGCTAGATATAAGGAAAAATATGTCTTAATTAATTTCGTGACCCATTTTGAGAGCTGCTAATCTTATTTATGATGTATTTTCGTGTTTTTTCGTTATTATTTTTTAAAGTTATTGTTGTTTTTATGTTCTTCAGTTATGTATTTGTTATGTGTGATGGTAGTATTGTAATATTATGTCTTTGGGTAAATATTGTTAGGGTGTCAGTTTTTTGTTTATTTACTTTTGTTTACACGGGATTACAAACAACAAAATCAACAAACGCCTTTTTTTTCTTAATGAATGTAAACTGTGTGTGGATTCTGAACTTTCTATAATACAAACAACTTAACCTAACTTACCTCATACTAAAACATTCTACCTTTTCGTTAATTCCTTTCCTTCCCTCTTGTCATCTCTCTCTCTCTCTCTCTCTCTCTCTCTCTCTCTCTCTCTCTCTCTCTCTCTCTCTCTCTCTCTCTCTCTCTCTCTCTCTCAATAATCTGACACAACTCAAATATAATCCCAATTCTTATTTATGCCACATCATGCACATCAAATCACCTCAGAATACATTAAGTCCTTTCATTATAGACATTTACTCTTTTACTCCTTCTTATTTTACGACTTAAGAATATAAGAACATAAGAATATGAGGGGAATATATTATTTATTTACTTACCTCTTAGTCAGTTGTCCTGATGTCTGCCTTGAAGTAACAGCAAGAAAACTGAAAAGAGGAATTAAATAGAATAATATACACATTTCTACTAGAGAGACAGACTAATGTTATCCCTTTTTTTTTTTTCTTGTTTGTGGGGGATGGGAGGCCAATGCAAAGACTAAATTAAGTATATATTATCATTATCATTATTATTATTATTATTATTATTCCCCTTACAGATGGGCAGCGGTGTCGATTATGACTACCTGATCAAGTTCTTGGCGCTGGGTAACTCTGGAGTGGGTAAAACGAGCTTCCTTTACCACTATGCAGAGGGAGTATTCCATCAACAGTTCATATCCACTGTTGGTATTGACTTCAGGGAAAAGCGACTGGTAAGAGATGAATTTAATAATCTATATGTATATTTGCATATGTAATTGATTAACTGTTTGGATATAATGATTTACTAAAGACATATTTGGTTACTTTATAAAATGTTGAAATGATATATTAGAAGGTCATAAGCGTGTTTTTAATTAATTATGAATACAGTGGTGCCTCTTGATTCGAACTAAATTCGTTCTTTTCTGCTGTTAGAATTGAGAAAATTCGAATTAGGAGGCAATTTTTACCATTGAAATTAATGTAAAAACAAATAATCCGTTCCAGTTTATTTTAAATAAAAAATACTAACTGTGAGGCCAGGTCAGAAACACGAACTCCTCTCTCATGTTTTTCTATTATTTCCTTCTTCATTTCTATACTATAGCGCGTCAGCTTCCTTCCACCACTTGCACTGTCACTTTTCACTTTCTTGGAAGCCATAATGAGGGCTAATTTCAAGAAAATATGCAAAAATATCAAGCACAACAGAGAGAGATGTGTTCACAGCGGAGATGTGCAAGCGAGACTGGCCGATTGGCGGCGTTGGCCGCCGCGTGTGTGTGTTCGGATTGGAAGACCGAATTTGTTCGCCAAATGTGTTCGGGTTGGGAAGTGTTCGAATCAAGAGTTACCATTGTATATCTTTAATTCATGGTCGCTGTCTCTGGATTTACTGTATTTAGCGTCTACTCTTATCGTGTTATTTTTCAGATGTATCGCAGGAAGGATGGAGGGCCGCCACAATGGGTACACCTCCAACTATGGGACACAGCAGGTCAAGAAAAGTAGGTTCCTCCTTCCCCTCACCTGCTTCCTGCCTGCTCAGTACAGTCTCATTTGAGTCTCATTTGATAAGCCAAGGATCAAACTCAAGGGGAATGCAACGGCAGAAGATAATACTAGTCTTCATTATGGATTTTTTTTTCTCTTTTTTGCTTGTAGAGTTGACATTTAATAATTATTTTTTAACTTTATTTTGGTGGTAGGTGTTAATTTGCTGGTAAATCTCAGGTGTGATTCTGACTGTACGAGTTAATTTATATCTCAATTTGACGGCACGTGCAATATTTTTCTGCTCGGCAACTTTTGGCTTGAACTAAACCGGAATTTGAGTAGATTGTATATTCTCTCAGTCATATGAAGTTGTACACATTGAGAATGACTTGCAAATACGTACATGCACTATTTACAATCCAACTAGCATGATATACGCACATGGTATGCATTTTGTTTAATTAATAATCTAAGTTTTGGCAGCTCTCTTGATTACATTATTTTTCACTCACTAGTAACCCTTCAAGATATATAATAACAGTTTTTTGGAGGTGCTTATGAAATTGCATGTCACTAATTTTGATGCACCAATTTTTGTTATGCTTTTGATACCATTGAGTACTGTAGCACTTTATATATTAATTAATAGTATTTTTATGTATATGTACTTTTGGTTTTGACAGTAACCTACTCGTCACAAAAATGTGTACATATACAAGATAGATAATTTCGTAAAGCATGTGTATTCAAAGCCCAAAAACGCACTTAAACAATCACAAAATAATCCTTGGACACACACTCCACACTGGTCAAATCTGCATGTACACATTAGTGCGAGGAAAGGCCTTTTAACCCTATGCCAATGCCCATCACTACCACCCCTTCTGTGCTTACTAACATGCATCCTAATTACTTTTGTAGGTTTCGTAGTTTAACAACAGCCTTTTATCGGGATGCCATGGGCTTTCTCCTCCTCTTTGATTTGACTAACGAACAGTCATTCATCGATATCAGAAATTGGCTGGAGCAACTTAAGGTAGGTGGGTGTATGTGTGTGTGTGTATATGTATGTGTGTTACTTGTTATTCTCATTGTTCTGATAAGTGTTTCTATGCGTCTGTTTTCTGTTTGAATCACATTAAATCATTGGTTGGCTATTTTGTTTTTTCTGTTTGGGACACCTTCTTTTAAATTCGTAACTTGTTTTCTCTCATTCAGAAGACTCGTACTTATTATAGATGGATAGATGGACTAATTGAATATACTTTCTCATTCTTTCTAGTGTGTCTCGTCATGATGATTAATGTTGTGTGTGTGTACTAACTTTTACAGGAAGGACTGAGGCTTCACTTCAAGGATTCCTCTTTATCCCTCCTCTCTGGATATTCTATTATATTTCCAAGTCATTTAAAATATATATAATGTGAAGATAGATACAATATATATACATACTGTACAATACAGCTACAAATATTCTTAAGAAATTAGTTACTGTTTTGTATTAGTTAGTTACAGTATTTCTACAGTTCCACCAAATCCCATATTGATACAAAAACTACAAAAGTAATAATTTCTTCTACTTCATGTAATAAGTAACACCTACAATACACCCACCACTACATCTGAACCAATAATCCCCTACACACACACACACACACCAAGGAAGGATGAATATTATCACAGTATACACCTTACAGACCCATGCCTACTGTGAGGATCCTGACATAGTACTGTGCGGCAACAAGGTCGACATAGAGGACCAGCGCGTAGTATCAGAGGAGCGAGCAATGGAAATGGCACAGAAATTTGGGTGAGTCGAGGGGGAACTAAACCAATCCTCTTCACCATTGATAAACCCGAGAGGAAAGGAAGAGTACATATAAAAATCTCTTCATCATCTTATCTTTATCCTTACAGTCTGACGTATGTTGAGACTTCCGCTGCTACCGGACACAATGTGGAGGTAGCAGTAAATCACCTCCTGGATGCAGTGATGAAGCGAATGGCCCTAGCAGTGGACTCCAGTATCCTACCTGGGCGCAGGGGTCGGGCTAAGGGTCTGGCGGGCGCTGATGACACAGGGGATGACCGACAAAATAACTGTGCCTGTTAACTGTATGATTAACACTGGAATATGCTGCTGGCTGAGTGGCTGACAAGCAGACTGGGTGATTGACATGATTGCCTCCTGACCGTGACTGTTAATTTCATGTCTGTTTGAGTAATGATGGGCCTTCCACTGCCCTTGTATGTGCTACCTCTCTCTTGTCTTTCTCCAGGGATGTATTTATCACCTTCCATCAACTTGCTCTGATTGATATGGACTCATTCCTGCTGTTACGCCTTCACTACTTTACTTCCTCATGCAAACTCAAGATGATGGGTCACTTATAAACGTAAATTTTCGTTTCTTTGTAACTCTTTGGATGTGCAGGGAAGCAGTACATGTCGTGGCTGCCTACTTTTTTTCTATCTTGAGTAATATTACTCATGCAGTGTAATAGTTATTTGATGCCGTAATATCAAACTAAACTTCCTTCCTGTGTAATCAGTATTCCGTGCCATAAAATCAAACTTATTTTTTAACTTACACCAAATCATTAAGTTCATTTCCTCCTTCAATAACTGATGTTACCACAAGATCAAACTACAATGTGTTCAATCTTGCATTAGATGAGTGGCTGATGTTTGCTTGTGTGTTCTCAGATCCATTAAGATGATGTGTGTGCGTGTGCGTGTGCGTGTGCGTGTGCGTGTGTGCGTTAGTATCTTTATCGGTGTAAGGGCCTTGACATCTAGGTGGCTGTGCTTGTTTCTGTATCGCTCATAACTTAAAAGTCTTCCACTGTCACACACACATACACACACACACCCACACCCACATACACACACACACATACACACATACACACACACACACAGACACACACACACACACACACCCACCTGTGACGTGTTATATCTATTCCTGCCTGATATACCGTTGTGTTAAGTGTTGCCTTAAACCTAGAATAGATTGTGATGACGGCAAGTGTTCTCATGAAGCTTGTGTGGTCTGGAGTGTTGGTGCAAGACCCAGCGTGGTAATGGTAATCAAAGTATTCAGTGTCTCCATCAGGTGTGAGTCTAGATAAGTGTTTTGTACTCTTGAAACACTAGTAGAAGAGTTTATTTTCAACCATAGTATTGGAGGGGTTTTAATAGATGTCAAGGAATCATTGGACAATAATCTGATTAATTTAAAACAGTATTACCTGATCTAGTCTTGGTGTTGAAGCTTATTTTTATCTGCCTAACCTAACCTATTGTGTATACATTATTTTTGTTACTATGCATTCGTAATCACAAGTATTTATTATCAATTGCACATGTGTGTATGTATGTACACTGATTTTGTGTGTGTTCAGGCAAATAAAACTCAGGAGTAGAGTTGACTGTTTTTGACTTCCTGATGCTTTCTAAACCCAATATAAGAGAGGGCAGTACAAAATAACACATAATATCACACTCATGTAATATATAGTATAGCTTTTCTGTAAAATTAACAATATGTGGTTTCTGCATTACCATATTATGCCACACTTGAAAACACAGCACACAGCTTTTTTAAGCACAAAAGCTCCACATGACAATATTATACGTGTAGTGCGCCGGCAAAAGCACAATGAGAATGATAAAATTACTCTCCGTGGAAATTCTAGGTTGACGTCAGCCACCCAATGCATCTTCAAGACCAGGAGACACTTACAAAAAGGGCAAATTAACCCGATGTATAAAAATAACAGCCTATATGAGGAATCTATGGTTATGTAGTGTTAACGATGTTGTTGAATTATATAGTTAAGGTTGATTAATATAACCGATTTCACGTCTTGGTCAGGAACATTATTCTTAGCATCAAAATAATAACATGCAATATGCAAAAAGTCCTTCTATGGTAAATGTGTATTTCTAATTTTACCTTCCATCTAAATAAACACACACACACAGACAGACGCTCACTCATACTCATACGCACAGCAATATGTACACACACACACACACTAGTAGTTGGTTAGTTATATACATAGATACAAGAGGTGAGTTTGTCTACTATTTACGCAACTTTTTCATAGAGGATCATGTATGCATTGGCCTTTCTTACCTCCTCTAAACTGGCTTCTCTCACTAGTAAATCTGATGTATAAAACCATCTGGAAAAAAAAAAGGAAAATAATAATTACCGTCTCTTAAACACTGATTAACCGAACTTTCTTTCCCATTTCTTCTAATACTGATTAATTCTTTCTTCAAACAATTATTACTATCACAAAAACACTGAATAATCCAACATTTTTTCATATTTCTCTAAAGTGATGCAATTTCTATCACAAACTCACTACCCCATACCTGGTTTTACTGCGTGAGTTGACTGGTCCCCGGCGATAGGTTACAAAATGTCCGCAGAATACGTCTCCAACATGTACAATTACAGCTTGCAGTTTGTACAATTGGTCATAGTGAACTGAGGCCACACGCACCATGGGACTGTATGGAGCAAGGGGAAGGAAGGTTACTAAATATATTCTAGATTAATTTTATATCAAGAGAAATGTAAAATAGTGTTCAATTCCAATAGTAGTAATAATAATAATGTATGTAAATGTTGAAAAAAGGGTTTAATCATATACTAATCCATAATCTGACACCATATTTGTACATATGTAATTTTTTTAACGAGAATCTGAGATGCAAATTCATGATTAAAAAAAAAAAGAATACAAAAGCTATGCAAACATTTTTATATCTTATTTTCTCTAACACACACACAGACAAACAGACATACAAAAATATACTAATAGAGTAGTATGCACTTCTACTTACCTTGGATCTGTATTGCCTTGACTTAGTGTAGTAATATTATGGTTATCTAGCAGCTTGGCGCCTTTGAAGCCTTCACTTGGAACTCTCTCCCGCCCTCCTCCCTGCTGGAAGGAAGAATATTACGTTAAAACCTACAATACATTAGTTATTCAAGAGGTTAGATAAGGTTAGACATGAGAAATTAACATCAGAGAAGAGACGTTAATGAAATATGTTAAATAATCACTATAAAATCTCTCTCTCTCTCTCTCCTGTACCTGGGTGGTGATGGAGGTGGTGTAGGTGTACGGATCCATGACCAAAAATTCTGGAAATGTAACATGGTCTCTCCTCTTAATGGCTGTCCCGTTCTCAAGCCAGACAGTTCGCTTGACATGGAAACACAAGCAGTCTGGAAGCTGGGGAGGACATGCGATAGGAGGTATAAGTATTGTATTAGGACGGGAATAGTTTAATTATTTACTAGCTAGTTTAATACACGTGTTTAGTATAGTATAGCCAGAGGATAAAAGGTTAAACTGAAGGTCCATTATAAAAAAAAGTCAGTTAGTATAAAATGAATATAAGGAAGTTAGGTTACGTTTAGCTTTACCTTTCCTATTGTGAGTTGTTTAGTGAAGGTGGTTTTGACGGGTGAAGGAGCCTTGCGTGTACACCCGTCACAGCTCACCTCAGACACCTGTTCCTGGGTGATGTAAGTACCCAGCAGCTCTTGTAGACTCACCTCACCCCATGGCAGGGACGGCAGGGACAGGGATAGGGACTCAAAGGTACTCCACTGTGCTGGGTTCTAGGGAAGGAATATAGTTAGGAATATTAGTTTTTATTTTTTTTATTTTTTTATTACTAAGGAGTATAGTTAGGAATATTAGTTTTTATTTTTTTTATTTTTATTACTAAGTGTTCTCTGGCTTGTTAATTACTGTTATATCTGACCTTTTAACTACCATAATCCTTTTTTGAAATAGATAATTGGTTCACTGATAATTCACTGAACAATAAACGTCACGAATAAGTAAGTGAGTACAGTACCTTATGCCCACAGACGGTGCATTGAAGTTGACTGGCCAAGTAGCCTCTAAAGGGAATATCCTGTTGACTTTCACTGCGAGTCTTCTTCCTTACATTATCTGAACCTTGTGTTGTAATTGCCTGAGGTTGTAAGGCTTTAGTTGTCTTGAATTGGTAGTTATCATGCTTTACATTCTTATTATCATCACACTCGGGTGGAATTACACAAGAACTCTCAATACTAATGCTGGCGCGACCTTGAGATTTTTCCTCTTCTATCTTCTGATCATTTGGTTCTATGGTTGAATATCTGATGCTTATATTATGTCCTTGTATTTCATTATCCTTATTAATAGTATCATTATATTGGCTTGTTCCTTGGTGATTTAACATAGCACGAAATTCACAACCATCACCATCTTCTAAACACCTCTTGTTACCTTCTCGTTTCTCACCCAAGCCAAAGCGAGATAAATCACGTACATCACCACACAAAATACCATTCATTTCCCCTATGTGCGTATGTGTGTGCGTGTCTCTGTTATCCGTGGTGTTAAGTCTCCATACAGCGGCTCTTAATGCTACTCCCTCATTAGACACATCTCTCTTCCCATCCAGCCATGAGACATCTAATAAGGAAGGTACAGGAGCACCACTAATGATTTCATCCTCAATTGTAGTAGTGAGGACGTGGAAGAGCTCGTGTGTGTCTTGCTCTTCTGAAGTGATGACCCAACCGTGACCTCGCAAAGCTCCGAGTACCTCCCCAGCGCATGCATCTCCGCTACTTTTCCCTTCATTGTTTAGAGCTGCAATGGGGTGAGGTTATGAGGTTATGGGGAGAGGAAGAGAGAGAGAGAGAGAGAGAGAGAGAGAGAGAGAGAGAGAGAGAGAGAGAGAGAGAGAGAGAGAGAGAGAGAGAGAAAATCCATTTCAGTATGACAATAGCCTAATGAGGTTAAAATAGTAGAATTAAATAGAATAGGATATAACTAATTACTAATATAACACATAGCTGATCTTATTGTTACTTATAATGGTGGTAATCAAACCTAACCTAACCTTTGAGTAGACTTTGTAGTGTGTTAAGAAGTGGAGGCATCCTTTCCGTGTGTCTGGTGGAGAGCCAAGACACAAAGACGGGGCAGGAGGCAAGGGACTGCACCAGCGCATTCAGAAAACATGAATTTCCAATGTTGGCTAAACCGGGGATACCATCTGAAAATTAATGAAGTTTATATAATGAAAAATAATGCAGAAATATGGGAGAGTTTTGGATAATATGGAGATAAGGTTAGCCTACTAATTTTATATATTTTTTTTCTTTAACAAGTTTCCGGAAATTGATATATATTACATGTGATTCTGCAATTCTATCTGACGTGTAAGTATTAACCAAAAAATATATATCTGTTAGCTGACAAAATCCAGTACACACAATTATCTGTATTAACATAACTATAATTCTAACTTCAAGACAATATATTACAGACACACTTGCCTTTCCTCCTCCTCCTTCTGCGTGAGATTGATGTTCCTCCAAAGATGACATAAGCTCCAATAATTAGTGTGCCCGCCACTAGACAGGTTTTTAGCCACAGACTTGACTCAAACATCTTCCTACGAGGAGAAGGTTATCACACATTACCTGTTGTAGGGAAGAAACATGATTTAAGTCAACTGAAATACTTATATGGGTAAAGATTCGTAAGATGACCCATTAAATATCTCGTTACCTTTATAATGCACTGCAAATTCAACCTCAGATACTTGTTCAGATCACCTCAAACAGTTATGCCGCTGAATTACAGAAAAAATACATTTTACATAATGTCGATATTACAAAGCACAAAGTACATCCTTTCAATAGTCTTCCTGCAGTTAGTTACCTTTCTGATATTTCTACGTTAGTTTGAATGGAGGGGAAACTACTACACAAAGGATGAAGGCAGTCGCCCATAACAGTTTCACAAAATAAGCGGCTTGTCTCTTCAAAGCTATCCCGATGGCAAACCGGGAGCTATCTGGTGTCAGGACAGACTCCTTGAGGCGCCAACAGGACAGATGGCTGAACACAGTACTGGACGAGCCCCCAACACCAGGATACCCCACAGTGCACCCAACTCACTGACAGACAGGCGGAACAACCGGAAAGCAAAGTTGCCTGGGCACAGCGAAGACCCACCTTAGCTGAGCTCTCAGAGGGCGAAATTCTACAAAGTAAACAATGTAGACGACACTACGACCGCACCTCAATAATGACTTATCATTATAAACTACTATATTATTACTCTACCTTTAATTAGCACCTTCCATCTTCAGTTAATGACCCTCTAATGATCCAACAGTAAACCAGGAAAGGTCATTATAGTATATAAAGTTCATAATAAGCAGCAAAACTGTACTTCCATTGACCTCTGAAGCAATTTTGGGGGATGACTGAAAGCTTATTAAACTCAGGTCAAGTAACAGTGATTTTAGATTTTTTATTGAATTTATGTATGATAATAATAACTAAAATATGATAGGATTTAATGTTTTATATTTTGATAACTTTTATATGTAATTTAGTTGAAAAAGTAGGTTGTATGTGTTGAAATAAAGGTGTAATGTGTATTTTGCCTTAACATGATCTCCCTCTGTGCATGCGCGGGAGGCGAGTTTGCTGCTAGCCAGGCAACTTCGTTTTCTGAGCAGGGCTAAACATTTGTAATTAACATAAATGCACTGCTGCTCCGATCTTATGTCACCTTAGTTTGAGAAGTGATCTGCGTTGCACAGTCTCGCAGAACCTTTATATATAGCTGGTGGAGGGGCTGGAAGACGAGAGGGATAATTACGCCACAAATAGGATATCATATCGGACCGCATTTAGTCGGCTAGTTAGATATT
>JAXIVD010002539.1:0-2500 GCA_036785275.1 Cancer borealis
ATAATAATCCTATAATAATGTATTATATGGGTGAGCTCGGCCAAAAACAAAAAGTATATGGTAGAAACGTAATTTTGTGAGTCAGACTAAACTAGAATGGCTATTATTATGTTATTATTTGTTTTTTTAAGGTTTAGACTTAACCTTTCCCTTCCTTTCTTCCTTCATTGTACATTGAATGTTTAAGACTTCATCGGAGGGTTTAAATTCCGCTCGCAGACTGTGGAAAACATATCGTACGGCACCGTGGCAGCAATAATAATAATAGTGTTATTGGTGTGTTACTAAGTTGTAAATACATATATATATTCAGGTATAATTATTAATATATAGTTTAATTAAAAGTTTAATCTATGGGTAAAATATGTTATAATATATTAACACTACTATTATTGCTGCCAGTACGATATGTTTTTCCGCCCTCCTTCCCTCCCCCACCTCATAAGACTTTAAACATCTGTTCATGCTAATTTCTTTTAAATTCATGGATTCTGTTTTCACACTTCATTATTATTATTATTATTATATTTATTTTTTCAAATTTCTTACCACGTTATTATCATTATTATTATTATTGGTCAGCTGTTATTTAAAATAAATTAATTTTGCCATAATTTCAATATATTTTCTGTAATTTCCTTATTACTATCACTACTACTACTTCTACCATAACCACAACCATTAACACACCACAACCACAACCATTATCACACCACAACCACAACCATTAACACACCACAACCACAACCATTAACACACCACAACCACAACCATTATCACACCACAACCACAACCATTATTACACCACAACCACAACCATTATTACACCACAACCACAACCATTATTACACCACAACCACAACCATTATCACACCACAACCACAACTATTATCACACCACAACCACAACCATTATTACACCACAACCACAACCATTATTACACCACAACCACAACCATTATCACACCACAACCACAACCATTATTACACCACAAGCACAACCATTATTACACCACAACCACAACCATTATCACACCACAACCACAACTATTATCACACCACAACCACAACCATTATTACACCACAACCACAACCATTATCACACCACAACCACAACCATTATTACACCACAACCACAACCATTATCACACCACAACCACAACCATTATTACACCACAACCACAACCATTATCACACCACAACCACAACCATTATTACACCACAACCACAACCATTATTACACCACAACCACAACCATTAACACACCACAACCACAACCATTAACACACCACAACCACAACCATTATCACACCACAACCACAACCATTATTACACCACAACCAAAACCATTATCACACCACAACCACAACCATTATTACACCACAACCACAACCATTATTACACCACAACCACAACCATTATTACACCACAACCACAACCATTATTACACCACAACCACAACCATTATCACACCACAACCACAACCATTATTACACCACAACCACAACCATTATTACACCACAACCACAACCATTATTACACCACAACCACAACCATTATCACACCACAACCACAACTATTATCACACCACAACCACAACCATTATTACACCACAACCACAACCATTATCACACCACAACCACAACCATTATTACACCACAACCACAACCATTATCACACCACAACCACAACCATTATTACACCACAACCACAACCATTAACACACCACAACCACAACCATTATTACACCACAACCACAACCATTAACACACCACAACCACAACCATTATTACACCACAACCACAACCATTAACACACCACAACCACAACCATTAACACACCACAACCACAACCATTATTACACCACAACCACAACCATTAACACACCACAACCACAACCATTATTACACCACAACCACAACCATTATCACACCACAATATATATATATATATATATATATATATATATATATATATAGTATATTTATATTAATCTTTAATTTAGATAGTTTTCTGAGTAGTGAACTTAATTAAAAGTCTTGGCAGTGATGATAAAACAATATAATTTTAACATTACATGCATTACAAGAAACAATATATTATAGTAACTGTTGAATTAGTTAATAGATTAATTATATTTGATTGACTTGATATACTGAAGTTTTATTCCTGACCGGTTTCGCTAACAGCTTCTTCAGAGGAAGAATAAGAAGCTGTTAACAAAACCGGTCAGGAATAAAACCTCAGTATACTTGGAAATCGTCAAAGAAGTGATGGAGGAAGTCAAATGTTGGTCGGATGTCTGGATCTTTGTTCCAGCAGTGTATCATTGCCTTGTACAGCTCATCAGGACAGCGCGGAGGCTTGGCCATTCGATATCCTGATTGGACGCGCTCTATCATTTCTCGATTGTTCATGCCTGTAAGGGATACGATAGGGTTTAATATACACACTCTTATCTATCTAATCATTGATCTCTCCCTTTTTCTCCTTCTCCTCTT
>JAXIVD010002539.1:10000-45000 GCA_036785275.1 Cancer borealis
ACACACACACACTCGCGCACACAAAAAAAGAGACATGTACGCATCAAGCCTTAGCCGGTACCCTTCCAATGTATATAAAAAAAAAAATAAATAAAAAAAAACCTGTAGTGAAGGTTGGGCCGTAGGGATGGCCACTGCCGGAGGAACAGAAGGAATGGCCGTCATCGCCAAGGTAACCAAATGAATTTTTATCGCAGCCTGGCAACCTGTTCATGTTGACACCCTGGGAGGATAGGCCTATACCCGTGTACCTGTGGGGGAAGGGAAATGGGGGGAGAAAAGTTAGTTAGAAAATAAATATAACTCACTCTCTCTTTCTCTTTAAACATTATATAACTCACACTCTCTCTCTCTCTCTCTCTCTCTTACCCCCCCACACATATTCACCCATCCCTTCCTTTGCTAACAATCTTGACTTCATAATAGGAAAGTCCGCAAGCGGCTGGTATAGGGTGCGTTGCCCTAACACTAGCAGCATCCTTGTGGTTCTTGCCGTGACCTGAGGATAGAGTATGCGTTAGAAAATGTATGTGTGTGTGTGTGTTGGGGGGTGTTTATGGTGTGAAAATATATGTATGTGTGTGTGTGTGTGTGTGTGTGTGTGTGTGTGTGTGTGTGTGTGTGTGTGTTGGGGGGTGTTTATGGTGTGAAAATATATGTATGTGTCTGTGTAATAATAATAAGGTAAATTTGCAGTTTCAACCAATACACCACACGTAACTAAACTGTCTCAGGGTCTAGATGACACTGTTAGAAGCATTTCTAGCCCCATATTACACTGTCGGAAACCTATACTAAAAGGGGGGCTGCACCCCCCTGGATCACCCCACTCTGACACTATTCTAACTTAACCTAACCTGTCATCTATACCCTGAAATCTGAAATCACAACAACAAATTCAGAAAAAACAATTAAGCAATATTAAAATAAATAAATAAATAAATGAATAAATAATAAAAATAAGAAAATCAAAATTAATCCCTAACCTTAACCTAACCCCCCTTCTCCCCTGCTGGGACACTGTTCAAACACAACCAGAAATCTAACCCTTGGACCTAACCTTGTAACACCTATAGCCACCTGCACAACACCCTGTCTGAAGCTAACCATGAAATTATCTACACTGAGTGGCCAAAAATCAATTAAAAAAAGGAAAAAATGATTGAATTGAAATTACGTAGATCAATGATTTTGTCTCAATTCTCTCTCCATCGATATTATGTGGAGGAGAAAAGTGTATGTAAAAGTGGAAGGAAAATGTGGAAGAAGGTCGAAGGACACACATTCTAAAATAAAATATTTATATTATATATTGAGCTAAAATTACGATCAAATATATTTTTCTCAATTAATATGTAGAGGAAAGTGAAGGTAAAAGGGATGTAGTTAGGGGGGTATTACTATACTTTATGCCATTAAACAGTCGAAGGTTATGGCTACCCTCAGCTTGTTGCTGTTACTGTTGACAACATTTTCACTGATTACACTACCTGTCGGAAATTAATAATAACACTGCAATACGTCCGTGAATGTGGAACACTTTTGGACTGTATCTCTAAGTCAAAATAAACAAACAAACACTATCAATTGTTTTTTATCAAGGGCTTTGGTTTCAAGCATGGGATTAGGTCCTGTTGGTACAGATGGTTATTATATTGTCTATATTTCCTCTGTCCAATGACGTGCCACCACTAATTGCCACCACCAGCTGCGCCAATCACAGCTTACTAGTAGACGTGGCACACCTGGAAGGATAGGGCAGGAGACAGTTTTCTCCTCAGTTGTATCATGGCTACCGTTCATGTTAGTTGTCAAGGTTGTGAATTGGATTATTGACAAATAATCGCAAAATTTCATTCAAAAAACGATTTGTTGTACGACTTTCTGAGGGAGCACGGCGTCCTACCAGCAGCTGTTCAGTGTCCCCACTGTATGGCTCCTTGGAGGAATAGTAGAGGATAACCCCACAGCCAGGAACTTCATGCTCTCGTTTAAGGTATTGTGAGTTATGAAATTATACTTGGTAAATTTGCAATTCAACCAATAAATAGGTTAGGTTAGGTTACAAGTGTCAGCGGGGGGCGTCCAGGGGGGGCGCAGCCCCCCCGGTTTGGATTGGTTAGGTTGAAAGTGTCACAGGGGGGGGTACAGGGGGGGCGCACCCCCCCCGGTTAGGATTGGTTAGGGTAATTTAGGTTAAATCTGGGGAAATTTCCCACAATGTAGGGAAATTCCCGTAGATTTTTCAAAGGCCATATATCACTCCCATATGCTTCCCCCCCAAAAAAAAACCCGATTCCCCAGGCTCCCCCAAGCTTGCTGGGTGGGATGGGGGTGGGTGGGTACAGATGTGGCACAATGGCATAAAGTATAAATTTACCCTCATCCCATAGACCCCCAGCCCCCTTCACGCCTCCTAGAGAGTAAATAACCTTAATATTAATAATATAAACAAAGACTTCCATATCCACGAACCTTTGTAATGTACTCTGAGATTGTTTTGAGACAGCCCGATAAAGCTGTACTTATCTTTACTGCTCCAGCATCTAGGTAATGGTGTCTCGTCTTCGTTAACCATCGGGTAAAGCCTCCTAATTATCTCCAAGCCGCCATCAGAGGTATTACAAGGAGCTTCACTGCTTAATCGTCCACTTACAGCCGCCATTTGCTTTTTTCCTGTATACAGTGTATAGGTTCCTGTAATGTCTCAATATCAGATTATAATTTTGGACCCTTTTAAAAGTTTCTTCATTATTTTTTTTTATGAATAATCAACTCTTTTGTTTTGTTTTTATTATTTTTAGGTTAAAATCTATATGTATTAACGTAGTTTTTAAGTGTTGTTGTGATTTTGATATGCTTTGAAAGTTAAAACGTCTTAATCTTCACTCCCTAGAGAGGAGGGCAAAAGTGGATATGACTGAGGTTTCCAAATGGGTAAAATAAATTAATTAACACTACAAATACCTCTATTTCACCAGTAAGGGGGTAGTGTGATTAATTCTGATTTACCAACCCATCTTATATCACACCCGTCATCGTCTTGCTCAGAGTTCATGTCCAACGTAGACTAACCCGAATTACACACTACAACTACATCCTAACCTTCTCTAGCACACAACACTCACCAACCTAGCCTCAAACTACAGGTCAGTTACAGTTAGATCCAAGGATAAACTTTTAACCAAAACGAAAGATAATACTGCGAGAGAAAATTTCGGGGCCACGATCTTGTTTTGCTATATATACTGTTCGCATTAATCATTATCACCATTATAATCCACGTATCTTGTTTCCTCCATCCAATGGGAAGATACACTCAATGGGCAACGAAGGGAACAGTAATTCAGAGAATACTATGGTAATTTTCACTCCAATTTCAGCCCGTCACCCCGCCATTTTTGACACTCTAACTCAAATCTGATCAATAAAGTCTTGTAAAAAACTGTTTACTATTTCAGTTTATTAATTTCTATGCGTATTTTTGTTATAATAAAAATATGTAGTAGTGTTATTTACGTTAAGGGTTATATGGAATGGGTTTATTTAATGTATTAACATTATTTTTGTCATTGCAATTATTATTTACCATCAAATGCTTACGTTAGGTGAGAATACAATATGGAATATTTATATTACATTGATTATTTACTTTTTATCGACAATTTAGTACTATAAAGATGTAATTGTAATCTATTAACCAACCCTATCCATATGTCTGTATGTCTTGCTATCCATATATAACTATTTCTATGTAATTATATATCTATATAGAAAGAAAATACACATATTTAATATATCGTGTGTAATAAAGATATAATAATCCTATAATAATGTATTATAAGGGTGAGCTCGGCCAAAAACAAAAAGTATATGGTAGAAACGAAATTTTGTGAGTCAGACTAAACTAAAATTGCTATTATTATGTTATTATTTGTTTTTTTAAGGTTTAGACTTAACCTTTCTCTTCCTTTCTTCCTTCATTGTGCATTGAATGTTTAAGACTTCATCGGAGGGTTTAAATTCCGCTCGCAGACTGTGAAAAACATATCGTACGGCATCGTGGCAGCAATAATAATAAGTGTTATTGGTGTGTTACTAAGTTGTAAATACATATATATATATTCAGGTATAATTATTAATATATAGTTTAATTAAAAGTTTAATCTATGGGTAAAATATAAGTTATAATATATTAACACTATTATTGCTGCCAGTACGATATGTTTTTCCACCCTCCTTCCCTCCCTCCCTCCCCCTCCTCATAAGACTTTAAACATCTGTTCATGCTAATTTCTTTTAAATTCATGGATTCTGTTTTCACACTTCTTTATTATTATTATTATTATATTTATTTTTTCAAATTTCTTACCACGTTATTATCATTATTATTATTATTGGTCAGCTGTTATTTAAAATTAATTAATTTTGCCATAATTTCAATATATTTCCTGTAATTTCCTTATTACTATCACTACTACTACTTCTACCACAACCACAACCATTAACACACCACAACCACAACCATTATCACACCACAACCACAACCATTATCACACCACAACCACAACCATTATTACACCACAACCACAACCATTATCACACCACAACCACAACCATTATCACACCACAACCACAACCATTAACACACCACAACCACAACCATTAACACACCACAACCACAACCATTATCACACCACAACCACAACCATTATTACACCACAACCACAACCATTATTACACCACAACCACAACCATTATCACACCACAACCACAACTATTATCACACCACAACCACAACCATTATTACACCACAACCACAACCATTATCACACCACAACCACAACCATTATTACACCACAACCACAACCATTATCACACCACAACCACAACCATTATTACACCACAACCACAACCATTATTACACCACAACCACAACCATTAACACACCACAACCACAACCATTATTACACCACAACCACAACCATTAACACACCACAACCACAACCATTATTACACCACAACCACAACCATTATTACACCACAACCATTAACACACCACAACCACAACCATTATTACACCACAACCACAACCATTATCACACCACAATATATATATATATATATATATATATATATATATATATATATATATATATATATATAGTATATTTATATTAATCTTTAATTTAGATAGTTTTCTGAATAGTGAACTTAATTAAAAGTCTTGGCAGTGATGATAAAACAATATAATTTTAACATTACATGCATTACAAGAAACAATATATTATAGTAACTGTTGAATTAGTTAATAGATTAATTATATTTGATTGACTTGATATACTGAAGTTTTATTCCTGACCGGTTTCGCTAACAGCTTCTTCAGAGGAAGAATAAGAAGCTGTTAACAAAACCGGTCAGGAATAAAACCTCAGTATACTTGGAAATCGTCAAAGAAGTGATGGAGGAAGTCAAATGTTGGTCGGATGTCTGGATCTTTGTTCCAGCAGTGTATCATTGCCTTGTACAGCTCATCAGGACAGCGCGGAGGCTTGGCCATTCGATATCCTGATTGGACGCGCTCTATCATTTCTCGATTGTTCATGCCTGTAAGGGATACGATAGGGTTTAATATACACACTCTTATCTATCTAATCATTGATCTCTCCCTTTTTCTCCTTCTCCTCTTCCTCATCTTCCTCTTTAAATAATGGATATTTCAATAATTTACATTAAACAAAACAACACTCAAATAATCCTTAACATAATAGTAATCACAAAACTGAGTCCAGATTCGTGATCAGCATGTTTGAAAACCCCTGTGTATCAATTTTCATGAAATTCTGAAAAATCAAAATTTTCACAAAATTTTGCCAGGTAAAAATACCTTAGACTTTTTTTCAGAAATCATGTTTTATTTAATAACTCGAAAACTATTAGGTTTACGTAAAAGAAGTTTATATTAGTAAATGAAGAGCAGGATACGACCGTTCTTTTGAGCTATAGTGAACGGGAATTGGAGGGAAACTATAGCTTTAAGAAGGGAAATAGGATTAATCTTTTATTTTCCCTAAACTTAAGTTTTCTCCAAAGTTATGGAGAATATTGAATAGGTGAAGAGAGAATTATATACAACTATTCAAGCTTAACAAATTTGGTTCTATACATTTTTGCTCTAGGACTAATATTTTCGGAGTAAATTAGCAAAAAAAAATTTCAACCTAATTTCAGATGGAAAATTTGTGGTCCAAAAATTGAGAATGAATTTTCTTCAATTATCCTTGGAATATTGCATCAACATTATACATCTTTTAATTTGCAATACATTTTTGATCCTTACTAATGTTTAAACCAAAGTATTAACATTGTTTAAAATTGTCTTGTATCCAAAATTTGAATTTCTGTCACTGATAGACTTACGTTAGGAGAAGGAAGGGGAGGAGGAGGAGGATGAGGAGGAGAAGGAGGAGGAGGAGGAGGAGGAGGAGGAGGAGGAGGAGGAGGAGGAGGAGGAGGAGGAGGAGGAGGAGGAGGAGGAGGAGGAGGAGGACACACACACACACACACATACACACTCACCTCCCCGTATTCAGAATGTTCCATCACTGTGCCGTTGCAAGCGAATTCCTTCTTGCAAGCACGTACAATCTTCTTGAGGTGGTAATCCGATGATAAGCCTTGCACTGTGGTAAGTGTCTTCCGGCCATTACGTTGCTGGATTCTGAAATATTTGGGAGTGGTTAATATAATATAATAATAATAATTATTAAGTGCTTAGAGCTACGGCGCTTGTGTTGTCATCCGCTATTGGTACAACTTGTTATAACTTATTATTGACCTGGTAAAGCATCTTTCAAGTTATGTTAGGTACGGTTAGGTTCATTTTAGCATCCAAAAGTTAGGTACGTGCTGTATTTATAACCGAGCATTTACACTGCCGTACCTGTAAGCTGTGCCATTACTAAAACATTTGCATATTCTTTGTTATAATAATAATAAAAAGCTTACAGTATTGACTAAGAATTATACTCAATAGAAAATAAAATAAATATTTAAGCATTTCTCAAGGTTGTCCTCAGTGGGATCTGCGCGTTTCATCTATAGGGAGAGAGGTTAGGTTAGGTCTGCTTGTTGTATCTATAGAGAGAGAGGTTAGGTTAAACTGGTTTAGGTACACACACACACACACACACCCGCACACACACACACACACACACACACATACATACCTTCTTGTACTTGTGGGGGAAGGTGTTTTTTTCAATGGTGTTCTGAGTAGCCCCGCGTGTCACCACAGGAAGGCGGTGCCGGTTGTCTACCATTCCTAACCTCATATAATCCTCCAGGCGGGGGATTATATGAGGGGATAATAATAATAATAATAATATTACTTACACGTATACTTAGTGAATAGCCGTGACTGGTCTGCTCGGACATCCTTATCAGAAAGGTTCCTCGCAGATTACCACGTGCCATCAGTAATTTCTCTGCTTCTTTACGGGCTATCTTTCCAAAATACCAACTGAAAAAAATATAATTATTACTATCATTATTCTATCACACTGTTTTAAGATTGAAAAAACTTATAATATAATCCAGCCATTTATCCATCTCTTTCATGTGTTATATCTATCACTGTTGTATAAAGCTTTAAATATTGTATAAAATTTATATAATATTGTATATATATATATATATATATATATATATATATATATATATATATATATATATATATATATATATATATATATATATATATATATCTGTGTGTGTGTGTGTGTGTGTATGTGTGTGTGTGTGTGTGTGTGTGTGTGTGTGTGTGTGTGTGTGTGTGTATGTGTGTGTGTGTGTGTGTAAATAGCATACATAAATGTATTGTTGATTAATGAATTGAATTACAAAATGTTAACAAAATATTGATTAAAATAAATATTAGTACACACACACACATGGAGGTGTTTATTATGAGAGAGAGAGAGAGAGAATCACAAAACTGAGTCCAGATTCGTGATCAGCATGTTTGAAAACCCCTGTGTATCAATTTTCATGAAATTCTGAAAAGTGAAAATTTTCACAAAATTTTGCCTTAGACTTTTTTTCAGAAATCATGTTTTATTTAATAACTCGAAAACTATTAGGTTGACGTAAAAGAAGGTTATATTATTAAATGAAGAGCAGGATACGACCATTCTTTTGAGCTATAGTGAACGGGAATTGGAGGGAAACTATAGCTTTAAGAAGGGAAATAGGATTAATCTTTTTTTTCCCCTAAACTTAAGTTTTCTCCAAAGTTATGGAGAATATTGAATAGGTGAAGAGAGAATTATATACAACTATTCAAGCTTAACAAATTTAGTTCTATACATTTTTGCTCTAGGACTAATATTTTCGGAGTAAATTAGCAAAAGAAATTTTCAACCTAATTTCAGATGGAAAATTTGTGGTCCAAAAATTGAGAATGAATTTTCTTCAATTATCCTTGGAATATTGCATCAACATTATACATCTTTTAATTTGCAATACATTTTTGATCCTTACTAATGTTTAAACCAAAGTATTAACATTGTTTAAAATTGTCTTGTATCCAAAATTTGAATTTCTGTCACTGATAGACTTACGTTAGGAGAAGGAAGGGGAGGAGGAGGAGGAGGAGGAGGAGGAGGAGGAGGAGGAGGAGGAGGAGGACAAGGAGGAGGAGGGATAGATAATTTGAGAGGCTTAATTAACGAAGAAAAAAAAATCAAGGGAGCATAAAAGAGACAGAGACAGAGAGAGAGAGAGAGAGAGAGAGAGAGAGAGAGAGAGAGAGAGAGTAGGGGAGGGGTGTTAATATGTTAGTGAGTGTGCTAACCTGGGTATGGATTGGCCCCGTAGGTGATCACTTCCATCAGTAACACTCCGAAGGACCACACGTCAGACTTGATAGTGAAGCGATTGTATAGCATGGCTTCAGGGGCTGTCCATTTGACAGGAAACTTATTGCCTGTAGGGGAAAGGAAGGGAGGTTAAACACTCACTGACTCACTCATTCACTCCCTTTCATTTCATCAAACCACTCACTGACTCATTAACTCACTCATTCATTCTCTTTCCTTTCATTTCATAATTTCATAAATAAGTACTCTAATGATAGTAATGTTAAACTGAGTCTATATTCGTGTTCGTCATCATTGAAAACCTTTATGTATACATTTTCATACAGCTATCACATCAATATCAATAACAGTAATAATAATAATAATAATAATAACAATTATAATAATAATAATAATAATATTACTTACACGTATACTTAGTGAATAGCCGTGACTGGTCTGCTCGGACATCCTTATCAGAAAGGTTCCTCGCAGATTACCACGTGCCATCAATAATTTCTCTGCTTCTTTACGGGCTATCTTTCCAAAATACCAACTGAAAAAAATATAATCATTACTATCATTATGATTATCATTATTCTATCACACTGTTTTAAGATTGAAAAAACTTATAATATAATCCAGCCATTTATCCATCTCTTTCATGTGTTATATCTATCACTGTTGTATAAAGCTTTAAATATTGTATAAAACTTATATAATATTGTATAAAAAAACTTAACAAACTGAATAAAAGTTTTTAAAATTATACATACTCTTGACATTCCAGGGAGGAGGCTGAGGCTACGTAATTCTTTGGGATGTAGCCTTCAATATGTCGAGTTAGTGGTGGTGGTGGTGGTGGTGGTGGTGGTGGTGGTGGTGGTGCAGAGGTCCCCAATCCCTGGGCCGTGGACCGGTACCGGTCCGTGGTGGGCTTTCTCTTCTCAGGCACCTGCAAGTTAGGAACGTGTTAAGAATCATAGTAATGACAGACATCTTAATTTAACACACACACACACACACACACACACACAGACACAGATTAGGAATGGAATTAATGGTAAGAATGACAGGAAGGGTTATGGTAGGAATTGTTAGGAATGTTATGAATGATTAGAGAAAATCATGATATCTATTTCAAATAAATCAGAAGAAAGTAGGATGTTTGAGACCATTACAGTGGGTATAATTTAAAAAATGTATATTATATATGTTGCTTTTAATTAAAAAAAAACTAAAAACAAGCATTAAGATTGAAATATATTAGGAAAATTGTGGCTACACCACACTTGACCAACTCCTTTAAATCGTGTTAGCGAAAACAATTCAAAACATTAGGAAGTTTGGCCACACATGTAAACGCCCCGGTGTGTACAAATGCTGTCCAAGGATGTAACAATAAGTAAAATTAGTAAATAATAATATAATAAGGGTTATATTAACGTAATGTTACCTAACTTACGGTAATAACTACACATTATTTCCCACGTATATAATTACCATAAAAACAACACCAGCAATGTCACAATAACTCAAATGGATGAATAAAACTAATGCTACTAACAAAATAAGTAAGATATTGCCGGGTGTGAGATGAATGAATCGTGTCAACAGACAAGACAACAGTCCTTTATTGACCTTAATTAGCCAACACCTGGCCATTATTAACACCTATACACCTTCCCTTCAACACTTACCTTATACATGTGAAGTTTAAAGAATGTGCCGTGGTGGAAAAGTGTAATTATATCATTGTATAATATTCCTGTCACTGTAAACACAGCCATAAAAACGAGAATAGGCAGATAGTAGCCATCGAAACTCTCACTCGCACAGTGGTTTCAAGTGCCTATTCTATATCAAATACCTCCACGGACATACATAAACACACACACAAGCTTGCACACACAATTATATGCATGAAAATACCTGAAATATACGTAAATACTTACTTAAAGCAAGCCGCGTCGCCGCCATTTTGATATTGTGATCTTGAATCTTGATGTTCCGATGCAGATTCCGTCAGTCCAACGTCATCTTACTTTTTTTTCTTTGATTTTGTCTTGCTATCCATATATAACTATTTCTATGTAATCATATATCTATGTAAAAGGAAAATACACCTATATATTCATAATTTCAATATCTACAACTTAATATTCAAAAATAATTTTGTTCGTTAATCAAAAACTATTTGAGTTATTTGAAAATGGATTGCAGTTTTATATAGAACTTTTTAAGCTGAACACTTTTGTATGGAATCATTTATCCTGTAGGAGTAATATTTTCCGAGTAAAATGAAAAAAACTTTTTCAAATATAATTTTGTTTGTTAATCAAAAACTATTTTAGTTATTTGAAAATGGATTGCAGTTTTATATAGAACTTTTAAAGCTATACACTTTTGTATAGAAGCATTTATCTTCTAGAAGTAATATTTTCGCAGTAAAATGACAAAAACTTTTTCAAAAATAATTTTAGTCGTTAATCAAAAACTATTTGAGTTATTTGAAAATGGATTGCATTTTTATATAGGACTTTTTGGGCTGAACACCTTTGTATAGAAGCATTTATCCTCTAAAAGTAATATTTTCGCAGTAAAATGACAAAAACATTTTCAAAAATATTTTTGTTCGTTAATCAAAAACTATTTGAGTTATTTGTAAATGAATTGCAGTTTTATATAGATTTTTTAGAGCTGAACACTTTTGTATAGAAGCATTTATCCTCTAGGAGTAATATTTTTGCAGTAAAATGACGAAACCTTTTTCAAATATAATTTTGTTCGTTAATCAAAAACTATTAAAGTTATTTGAAAATGGATTGCAGTTTTATATAGAACTTTTAAAGCTGAACACTTTTGTATAGAATCATTTATCCTCTAGGAGTAATATTTTCGCAGTAAAATGACAAAAACTTTTTCAAAAATAATTTTGTTCGTTAATCAAAAACTATTTGAGTTATTTGAAAATGGATTGCAGTTGTCTATAGAAATTTTTAAGCTGAACACTTTTGTATAGAGGCATTTATCCTCTCGGAGCAATATTTTCGCAGTAAAATGACAAAAACTTTTTCAAAAATAATTTTGTTCGTTAATCAAAAACTCTTTGAGTTATTTGAAAATGGATTGCAGTTTTATATAGATTTTTTTAAGCTGAACACTTTTGTATAGGAGCATTTATCCTTTAGGAGTAATATTTTCACAGTAAAATGACAAAAACTTTTTCAAAAAAAATTTTGTTCGTTAATCAAAAACTATTTGAGTTATTTGAAAATGAATTGCAGTTTTCTATAGAACTTTTTAAGCTGAACACTTTTGTATAGAAGCATTTATCCTCTCGGAGTAATATTTTCGCAGTAAAATGACAAAAACTTTTTCAAAAATAATTTTGTACGTCAATCAAAAACTATTTGAGTTATTTGAAAATGAATTGCAGTTTTCTATAGAACTTTTTAAGCTGAACACTTTTGTATAGAAGCATTTATCCTCTAGGAGTAATATTTTCACAGTAAAATGACAAAAACTTTTTCAAAAATAATTTTGTTTGTTAATCAAAAACTATTTGAGTTATTTAAAAATGGATTGCAGTTTTCTATAGAACTTTTTAAGCTGAACACTTTTGTCTAGAAGCATTTATCCTCTAGGAGTAATATTTTCGCAGTAAAATGACAAAAACTTTTTCAAAAATAATTTTGTACGTCAATCAAAAACTATTTGAGTTATTTGAAAATAGATTACAGTTTTATATAGAACTTTTTAAGCTGAACACTTTTGTATAGAAGCATTTATCCTCTAGGAGTAATATTTTCGCAGTAAAATGACAAAAACTTTTTCAAAAATATATTTGAACGTTAATCAAAAACTATTTGAGTTATTTGTAAATGGATTGCAGTTTTATATAGAACTTTTAAAGCTGAACACTTTTGTATAAAAGCATTTATCCTCTAGGAGTAATATTTTCGCAGTAAAATGACAAAAACTTTTTCAAAAATAAATTAGAACGTTAATCAAAAACTATTAGAGTTATTTAAAAATGGATTGCAGTTTTATATAGAACTTTTAAAGCTGAACACTTTTGTATAGAAGCATTTATCCTCTCGGAGTAATATTTTCGCAGTAAAATGACAAAAACTTTTTCAAAAATAATTTTGTTCGTTAATCAAAAACTATTTGAGTTATTTGAAAATGGATTGCAGTTTTATATAGAACGTTTTAAACTGAACACTTTTGTATAGAAGCATTTATCCTTTCGGAGTAATATTTTGGCAGTAAAATGACAAAAACTTTTTCAAAAATAATTTTGTTTGTTAATCAAAAACTATTTGAGTTATTTAAAAATGGATTGCAGTTTTATATAGAACTTTTTAAGCTGAACACTTTTGTATAGAAGCATTTATCCTCTCGGAGTAATATTTTGGCAGTAAAATGACAAAAAGTTTTTCAAAAATAAATTTGAAGGTTAATCAAAAACTATTTGGGTTATTTGAAAATGGATTGCAGTTTTATATAGAACTTTTTAAGCTGAACACTTTTGTATAGAAGCATTTATCCTCTCGGAGTAATATTTTGGCAGTAAAATTACAAAAACTTTTTCAAAAATAAATTTGAACGTTAATCAAAAACTATTTGAGTTATTTAAAAATGGATTGCATTTTTATATAGAACTTTTTAAGCTGAACACTTTTGTATAGAAGCATTTATCCTCTCGGAGTAATATTTTCGCAGTAAAATGACAAAAACTTTTTCAAAAATATATTTGAACGTTAATCAAAAACTATTTGAGTTATTTGTAAATGGATTGCAGTTATATATAGAACTTTTTAAACTGAACACTTTTGTATAAAAGCATTTATCCTCTAGGAGTAATATTTTCGCAGTAAAATGACAAAAACTTTTTCAAAAATAAATTAGAACGTTAATCAAAAACTATTAGAGTTATTTAAAAATGGATTGCAGTTTTATATAGAACTTTTAAAGCTGAACACTTTTGTATTGAAGCATTTATCCTCTCGGAGTAATATTTTCGCAGTAAAATGACAAAACCTTTTTCAAAAAAAATTTTGTTCGTTAATCAAAAACTATTTGAGTTATTTGAAAATGGATTGCAGCTTTCTATAGAACTTTTTAAGCTGAACACTTTTGTATAGAAGCATTTATCCTCTAGGAGTAATATTTTCGCAGTAAAATGACAAAAACTATTTCAAAAATAAATTTGAAGGTTAATCAAAAACTATTTGGGTTATTTGAAAATGGATTGCAGTTTTATATAGAACGTTTTAAGCTGAACACTTTTGTATAGAAGCATTTATCCTTTCGGAGTAATATTTTGGCAGTAAAATGACAAAAACTTTTTTAAAAATAATTTTGTTTGTTAATCAAAAACTATTTGAGTTATTTAAAATTGGATTGCAGTTTTATATAGAACTTTTTAAGCTGAACACTTTTGTATAGAAGCATTTATCCTCTCGGAGTAATATTTTGGCAGTAAAATGACAAAAACTTTTTCAAAAATAATTTTGTTTGTTAATCAAAAACTATTTGAGTTATTTAAAAATGGATTGCAGTTTTATATAGAACTTTTTAAGCTGAACACTTTTGTATAGAAGCATTTATCCTCTCGGAGTAATATTTTGGCAGTAAAATGACAAAAACTTTTTCAAAAATTAATTTGAAGGTTAATCAAAAACTATTTGGGTTATTTGAAAATGGATTGCAGTTTTATATAGAACTTTTTAAGCTGAACACTTTTGTATAAAAGCATTTATCCTCTAGGAGTAATATTTTCGCAGTAAAATGACAAAAACTTTTTCAAAAATATATTTGAAGGTTAATCAAAAACTATTTGAGTTATTTGTAAATGGATTGCAGTTTTATATAGAACTTTTAAAGCTGAACACTTTTGTATAAAAGCATTTATCCTCTAGGAGTAATATTTTCGCAGTAAAATGACAAAAACTTTTTCAAAAATAAATTAGAACGTTAATCAAAAACTATTAGAGTTATTTAAAAATGGATTGCAGTTTTATATAGAACTTTTAAAGCTGAACACTTTTGTATAGAAGCATTTATCCTCTCGGAGTAATATTTTCGCAGTAAAATGACAAAAACTTTTTCAAAAATAATTTTATTCGTTAATCAAAAACTATTTGAGTTATTTGAAAATGGATTGCAGTTTTCTATAGAACTTTTTAAGCTGAACACTTTTGTATAGAAGCATTTATCCTCTCAGAGTAATATTTTCGCAGTAAAATGACAAAAACTTTTTCAAAAATAAATTTGAACGTTAATCAAAAACTATTTGAGTTATTTAAAAATGGATTGCAGTTTTATATAGAACTTTTTAAGCTGAACACTTTTGTATAGAAGCATTTATCCTTTCGGAGTAATATTTTGGCAGTAAAATGACAAAAACTTTTTCAAAAATAAATTTGAAGGTTAATCAAAAACTATTTGGGTTATTTGAAAATGGATTGCAGTTTTATATA
Organism: Cancer borealis; assembly: GCA_036785275.1. Lineage (NCBI taxonomy): Eukaryota > Metazoa > Arthropoda > Malacostraca > Decapoda > Cancridae > Cancer > Cancer borealis. The sequence goes on from JAXIVD010002539.1 coordinate 25,347, forward strand.
GAACTTTTTAAGCTGAACACTTTTGTATAGAAGCATTTATCCTCTCGGAGTAATATTTTGGCAGTAAAATGACAAAAACTTTTTCAAAAATAATTTTGTTTGTCAATCAAAAACTATTTGAGTTATTTAAAAATGGATTGCAGTTTTATATAGAACTTTTTAAGCTGAACACTTTTGTATAGAAGCATTTATCCTCTCGGAGTAATATTTTGGCAGTAAAATGACAAAAACTTTTTCAAAAATAAATTTGAACGTTAATCAAAAACTATTTGGGTTATTTGAAAATAGATTGCAGTTTTATATAGAACTTTTTAATCTGAACACTTTTGTATAGAAGCATTTATCCTCTCGGAGTAATATTTTGGCAGTAAAATGACAAAAACTTTTTCAAAAATAATTTTGTTTGTTAATCAAAAACTATTTGAGTTATTTGAAAATGGATTGCAGTTTTATATAGAACTTTTTAAGCTGAACAATTTTGTATAGAAGCATTTATCTTCTAGAAGTAATATTTTCGCAGTAAAATGACAAAAACTTTTTCAAAAATAATTTTGTACGTTAATCAAAAACTATTTGAGTTATTTAAAAATGGATTGCAGTTTTATATAGAACTTTTTAAGCTGAACACTTTTGTATTGAAGCATTTATCCTCTCGGAGTAATATTTTGGCAGTAAAATGACAAAAACTTTTTCAAAAATAATTTTGTTTGTTAATCAAAAACTATTTGAGTTATTTAAAAATAGATTTCAGTTTTATATAGAACTTTTTACGCTGAACACTTTTGTATAGAAGCATTTATCTTCTAGAAGTAATATTTTCGCAGTAAAATGACAAAAACTTTTTCAAAAATAATTTTGTACGTTAATCAAAAACTATTTGAGTTATTTGAAAATGGATTGCAGTTTTATATAGAATTTTTTAAGCTGAACACTTTTGTATAGAAGCATTTATCCTCTCGGAGTAATATTTTCGCAGTAAAATGACAAAAACTTTTTCAAAAATAATTTTGTTTGTTAATCAAAAACTATTTGAGTTATTTAAAAATGGATTGCAGTTTTATATAGAACTTTTTAATCTGAACACTTTTGTATAGAAGCATTTATCCTCTCGGAGTAATATTTTGGCAGTAAAATGACAAAAACTTTTTCAAAAATAATTTTGTTTGTTAATCAAAAACTATTTGAGTTATTTGAAAATGGATTGCAGTTTTATATAGAACTTTTTAAGCTGAACAATTTTGTATAGAAGCATTTATCTTTTAGAAGTAATATTTTCGCAGTAAAATGACAAAAACTTTTTCAAAAATAATTTTGTACGTTAATCAAAAACTATTTGAGTTATTTAAAAATGGATTGCAGTTTTATATAGAACTTTATAAGCTGAACACTTTTGTATAGAAGCATTTATCCTCTCGGAGTAATATTTTGGCAGTAAAATGACAAAAACTTTTTCAAAAATAATTTTGTACGTTAATCAAAAACTATTTGAGTTATTAGAAAATGAATTACAGTTTTATATAGAACTTTTTAAGCTGAACACTTTTGTATAGAAGCATTTATCCTCTCGGAGTAATATTTTGGCAGTAAAATGACAAAAACTTTTTCAAAAATAAATTTGAAGGTTAATCAAAAACTATTTGGGTTATTTAAAAATAGATTGCAGTTTTATATAGAACTTTTTAAGCTGAACACTTTTGTATAGAAGCATTTATCCTCTCGGAGTAATATTTTCGCAGTAAAATGACAAAAACTTTTTCAAAAATAAATTTGAACATTAATCAAAAACTATTTGAGTTATTTAAAAATGAATTGCAGTTTTATACAGAACTTTTTAAGCTGAACACTTTTGTATAGAAGCATTTATCCTCTCGGAGTAATATTTTGGCAGTAAAATGACAAAAACTTTTTCAAAAATAAATTTGAACGTTAATCAAAAACTATTTGGGTTATTTGAAAATGGATTGCAGTTTTATATAGAACTTTTTAATCTGAACACTTTTGTATAGAAGCATTTATCCTCTCGGAGTAATATTTTGGCAGTAAAATGACAAAAACTTTTTCAAAAATAATTTTGTTTGTTAATCAAAAACTATTTGAGTTATTTAAAAATGGATTGCAGTTTTATATAGAACTTTTTAAGCTGAACACTTTTGTATAGAAGCATTAATCCTCTCAGAGTAATATTTTCGCAGTAAAATGACAAAAACTTTTTCAAAAATAAATTTGAACGTTAATCAAAAACTATTTGAGTTATTTAAAAATGGATTGCAGTTTTATATAGAACTTTTTAAGCTGAACATTTTTGTATAGAAGCATTTATCCTCTCGGAGTAATATTTTGGCAGTAAAATGACAAAAACTTTTTCAAAAATAATTTTGTTTGTTAATCAAAAACTATTTGAGTTATTTAAAAATGGATTGCAGTTTTATATAGAACTTTTTAAGCTGAACACTTTTGTATAGGAGCATTTATCTTCTAGACGTAATATTTTCGCAGTAAAATGACAAAAACGTTTTCAAAAATAATTTTGTATGTTAATCAAAAACTATTTGAGTTATTTGAAAATGGATTGCAGTTTTATATAGAACTTTTTAAGCTGAACACTTTTGTATAGAAGCATTTATCCTCTCGGAGTAATATTTTCGCAGTAAAATGACAAAAACTTTTTCAAAAATAATTTTGAACGTTAATCAAAAACTATTTGAGTTATTTAAAAATGGATTGCAGTTTTATATAGAACTTTTTAAGCTGAACACTTTTGTATAGAAGCATTTATCCTCTCGGAGTAATATTTTGGCAGTAAAATGACAAAAACTTTTTCAAAAATAATTTTGTTTGTTAATCAAAAACTATTTGAGTTATTTAAAAATAGATTGCAGTTTTATATAGAACTTTTTAAGCTGAACACTTTTGTATAGAAGCATTTATCTTCTAGAAGTAATATTTTCGCAGTAAAATGACAAAAACTTTTTCAAAAATAATTTTGTACGTTAATCAAAAACTATTTGAGTTTTATAAAAATGGATTGCAGTTTTATATAGAACTTTTTAAGCTGAACACTTTTGTATAGAAGCATTTATCCTCTCGGAGTAATATTTTCGCAGTAAAATGACAAAAACTTTTTCAAAAATAAATTTGAACGTTAATCAAAAACTATTTGAGTTATTTAAAAATGGATTGCAGTTTTATATAGAACTTTTTAAGCTGAACACTTTTGTATAGAAGCATTTATCCTCTCGGAGTAATATTTTGGCAGTAAAATGACAAAAACTTTTTCAAAAATAAATTTGAACGTTAATCAAAAACTATTTGGGTTATTTGAAAATAGATTGCAGTTTTATATAGAACTTTTTAATCTGAACACTTTTGTATAGAAGCATTTATCCTCTCGGAGTAATATTTTGGCAGTAAAATGACAAAAACTTTTTCAAAAATAATTTTGTTTGTTAATCAAAAACTATTTGAGTTATTTGAAAATGGATTGCAGTTTTATATAGAACTTTTTAAGCTGAACAATTTTGTATAGAAGCATTTATCTTCTAGAAGTAATATTTTCGCAGTAAAATGACAAAAACTTTTTCAAAAATAATTTTGTACGTTAATCAAAAACTATTTGAGTTATTTAAAAATGGATTGCAGTTTTATATAGAACTTTTTAAGCTGAACACTTTTGTATAGAAGCATTTATCCTCTCGGAGTAATATTTTCGCAGTAAAATGACAAAAACTTTTTCAAAAATAAATTTGAACATTAATCAAAAACTATTTGAGTTATTTAAAAATGAATTGCAGTTTTATACAGAACTTTTTAAGCTGAACACTTTTGTATAGAAGCATTTATCCTCTCGGAGTAATATTTTGGCAGTAAAATGACAAAAACTTTTTCAAAAATAAATTTGAACGTTAATCAAAAACTATTTGGGTTATTTGAAAATGGATTGCAGTTTTATATAGAACTTTTTAATCTGAACACTTTTGTATAGAAGCATTTATCCTCTCGGAGTAATATTTTGGCAGTAAAATGACAAAAACTTTTTCAAAAATAATTTTGTTTGTTAATCAAAAACTATTTGAGTTATTTAAAAATGGATTGCAGTTTTATATAGAACTTTTTAAGCTGAACACTTTTGTATAGAAGCATTAATCCTCTCAGAGTAATATTTTCGCAGTAAAATGACAAAAACTTTTTCAAAAATAAATTTGAACGTTAATCAAAAACTATTTGAGTTATTTAAAAATGGATTGCAGTTTTATATAGAACTTTTTAAGCTGAACATTTTTGTATAGAAGCATTTATCCTCTCGGAGTAATATTTTGGCAGTAAAATGACAAAAACTTTTTCAAAAATAATTTTGTTTGTTAATCAAAAACTATTTGAGTTATTTAAAAATGGATTGCAGTTTTATATAGAACTTTTTAAGCTGAACACTTTTGTATAGGAGCATTTATCTTCTAGACGTAATATTTTCGCAGTAAAATGACAAAAACGTTTTCAAAAATAATTTTGTATGTTAATCAAAAACTATTTGAGTTATTTGAAAATGGATTGCAGTTTTATATAGAACTTTTTAAGCTGAACACTTTTGTATAGAAGCATTTATCCTCTCGGAGTAATATTTTCGCAGTAAAATGACAAAAACTTTTTCAAAAATAATTTTGAACGTTAATCAAAAACTATTTGAGTTATTTAAAAATGGATTGCAGTTTTATATAGAACTTTTTAAGCTGAACACTTTTGTATAGAAGCATTTATCCTCTCGGAGTAATATTTTGGCAGTAAAATGACAAAAACTTTTTCAAAAATAATTTTGTTTGTTAATCAAAAACTATTTGAGTTATTTAAAAATAGATTGCAGTTTTATATAGAACTTTTTAAGCTGAACACTTTTGTATAGAAGCATTTATCTTCTAGAAGTAATATTTTCGCAGTAAAATGACAAAAACTTTTTCAAAAATAATTTTGTACGTTAATCAAAAACTATTTGAGTTTTATAAAAATGGATTGCAGTTTTATATAGAACTTTTTAAGCTGAACACTTTTGTATAGAAGCATTTATCCTCTCGGAGTAATATTTTCGCAGTAAAATGACAAAAACTTTTTCAAAAATAAATTTGAACGTTAATCAAAAACTATTTGAGTTATTTAAAAATGGATTGCAGTTTTATATAGAACTTTTTAAGCTGAACACTTTTGTATAGAAGCATTTATCCTCTCGGAGTAATATTTTGGCAGTAAAATGACAAAAACTTTTTCAAAAATAAATTTGAACGTTAATCAAAAACTATTTGGGTTATTTGAAAATAGATTGCAGTTTTATATAGAACTTTTTAATCTGAACACTTTTGTATAGAAGCATTTATCCTCTCGGAGTAATATTTTGGCAGTAAAATGACAAAAACTTTTTCAAAAATAATTTTGTTTGTTAATCAAAAACTATTTGAGTTATTTGAAAATGGATTGCAGTTTTATATAGAACTTTTTAAGCTGAACAATTTTGTATAGAAGCATTTATCTTCTAGAAGTAATATTTTCGCAGTAAAATGACAAAAACTTTTTCAAAAATAATTTTGTACGTTAATCAAAAACTATTTGAGTTATTTAAAAATGGATTGCAGTTTTATATAGAACTTTTTAAGCTGAACACTTTTGTATAGAAGCATTTATCCTCTCGGAGTAATATTTTCGCAGTAAAATGACAAAAACTTTTTCAAAAATAAATTTGAACATTAATCAAAAACTATTTGAGTTATTTAAAAATGAATTGCAGTTTTATACAGAACTTTTTAAGCTGAACACTTTTGTATAGAAGCATTTATCCTCTCGGAGTAATATTTTGGCAGTAAAATGACAAAAACTTTTTCAAAAATAAATTTGAACGTTAATCAAAAACTATTTGGGTTATTTGAAAATGGATTGCAGTTTTATATAGAACTTTTTAATCTGAACACTTTTGTATAGAAGCATTTATCCTCTCGGAGTAATATTTTGGCAGTAAAATGACAAAAACTTTTTCAAAAATAATTTTGTTTGTTAATCAAAAACTATTTGAGTTATTTAAAAATGGATTGCAGTTTTATATAGAACTTTTTAAGCTGAACACTTTTGTATAGAAGCATTAATCCTCTCAGAGTAATATTTTCGCAGTAAAATGACAAAAACTTTTTCAAAAATAAATTTGAACGTTAATCAAAAACTATTTGAGTTATTTAAAAATGGATTGCAGTTTTATATAGAACTTTTTAAGCTGAACATTTTTGTATAGAAGCATTTATCCTCTCGGAGTAATATTTTGGCAGTAAAATGACAAAAACTTTTTCAAAAATAATTTTGTTTGTTAATCAAAAACTATTTGAGTTATTTAAAAATGGATTGCAGTTTTATATAGAACTTTTTAAGCTGAACACTTTTGTATAGGAGCATTTATCTTCTAGACGTAATATTTTCGCAGTAAAATGACAAAAACGTTTTCAAAAATAATTTTGTATGTTAATCAAAAACTATTTGAGTTATTTGAAAATGGATTGCAGTTTTATATAGAACTTTTTAAGCTGAACACTTTTGTATAGAAGCATTTATCCTCTCGGAGTAATATTTTCGCAGTAAAATGACAAAAACTTTTTCAAAAATAATTTTGAACGTTAATCAAAAACTATTTGAGTTATTTAAAAATGGATTGCAGTTTTATATAGAACTTTTTAAGCTGAACACTTTTGTATAGAAGCATTTATCCTCTCGGAGTAATATTTTGGCAGTAAAATGACAAAAACTTTTTCAAAAATAATTTTGTTTGTTAATCAAAAACTATTTGAGTTATTTAAAAATAGATTGCAGTTTTATATAGAACTTTTTAAGCTGAACACTTTTGTATAGAAGCATTTATCTTCTAGAAGTAATATTTTCGCAGTAAAATGACAAAAACTTTTTCAAAAATAATTTTGTACGTTAATCAAAAACTATTTGAGTTTTATAAAAATGGATTGCAGTTTTATATAGAACTTTTTAAGCTGAACACTTTTGTATAGAAGCATTTATCCTCTCGGAGTAATATTTTCGCAGTAAAATGACAAAAACTTTTTCAAAAATAAATTTGAACGTTAATCAAAAACTATTTGAGTTATTTAAAAATGGATTGCAGTTTTATATAGAACTTTTTAAGCTGAACACTTTTGTATAGAAGCATTTATCCTCTCGGAGTAATATTTTGGCAGTAAAATGACAAAAACTTTTTCAAAAATAAATTTGAACGTTAATCAAAAACTATTTGGGTTATTTGAAAATAGATTGCAGTTTTATATAGAACTTTTTAATCTGAACACTTTTGTATAGAAGCATTTATCCTCTCGGAGTAATATTTTGGCAGTAAAATGACAAAAACTTTTTCAAAAATAATTTTGTTTGTTAATCAAAAACTATTTGAGTTATTTGAAAATGGATTGCAGTTTTATATAGAACTTTTTAAGCTGAACAATTTTGTATAGAAGCATTTATCTTCTAGAAGTAATATTTTCGCAGTAAAATGACAAAAACTTTTTCAAAAATAATTTTGTACGTTAATCAAAAACTATTTGAGTTATTTAAAAATGGATTGCAGTTTTATATAGAACTTTTTAAGCTGAACACTTTTGTATTGAAGCATTTATCCTCTCGGAGTAATATTTTGGCAGTAAAATGACAAAAACTTTTTCAAAAATAATTTTGTTTGTTAATCAAAAACTATTTGAGTTATTTAAAAATAGATTTCAGTTTTATATAGAACTTTTTAAGCTGAACACTTTTGTATAGAAGCATTTATCTTCTAGAAGTAATATTTTCGCAGTAAAATGACAAAAACTTTTTCAAAAATAATTTTGTACGTTAATCAAAAACTATTTGAGTTATTTGAAAATGGATTGCAGTTTTATATAGAATTTTTTAAGCTGAACACTTTTGTATAGAAGCATTTATCCTCTCGGAGTAATATTTTCGCAGTAAAATGACAAAAACTTTTTCAAAAATAATTTTGTTTGTTAATCAAAAACTATTTGAGTTATTTAAAAATGGATTGCAGTTTTATATAGAACTTTTTAATCTGAACACTTTTGTATAGAAGCATTTATCCTCTCGGAGTAATATTTTGGCAGTAAAATGACAAAAACTTTTTCAAAAATAATTTTGTTTGTTAATCAAAAACTATTTGAGTTATTTGAAAATGGATTGCAGTTTTATATAGAACTTTTTAAGCTGAACAATTTTGTATAGAAGCATTTATCTTCTAGAAGTAATATTTTCGCAGTAAAATGACAAAAACTTTTTCAAAAATAATTTTGTACGTTAATCAAAAACTATTTGAGTTATTTAAAAATGGATTGCAGTTTTATATAGAACTTTATAAGCTGAACACTTTTGTATAGAAGCATTTATCCTCTCGGAGTAATATTTTGGCAGTAAAATGACAAAAACTTTTTCAAAAATAATTTTGTTTGTTAATCAAAAACTATTTGAGTTATTTAAAAATGGATTTCAGTTTTATATAGAACTTTTTAAGCTGAACACTTTTGTATAGAAGCATTTATCTTCTAGAAGTAATATTTTCGCAGTAAAATGACAAAAACTTTTTCAAAAATAATTTTGTACGTTAATCAAAAACTATTTGAGTTATTTGAAAATAGATTGCAGTTTTATATAGAATTTTTTAAGCTGAACACTTTTGTATAGAAGCATTTATCCTCTCGGAGTAATATTTTCGCAGTAAAATGACAAAAACTTTTTAAAAAATAATTTTGTTTGTTAATCAAAAACTATTTGAGTTATTTAAAAATGGATTGTAGTTTTATATAGAACTTTTTAAGCTGAACACTTTTGTATAGAAGCATTTATCCTCTCGGAGTAATATTTTGGCAGTAAAATGACAAAAACTTTTTCAAAAATAAATTTGAACGTTAATCAAAAACTATTTGGGTTATTTGAAAATGGATTGCAGTTTTATATAGAACTTTTTAAGCTGAACACTTTTGTATAGAAGCATTTATCCTCTCGGAGTAATATTTTGGCAGTAAAATGACAAAAACTTTTTAAAAAATAATTTTGTTTGTTAATCAAAAACTATTTGAGTTATTTAAAAATGGATTGCAGTTTTATATAGAACTTTTTAAGCTGAACACTTTTGTATAGAAGCATTTATCTTCTAGAAGTAATATTTTGGCAGTAAAATGACAAAAACTTTTTCAAAAATAATTTTGTTTGTTAATCAAAAACTATTTGAGTTATTTAAAAATGGATTTCAGTTTTATATAGAACTTTTTAAGCTGAACACTTTTGTATAGAAACATTTATCTTCTAGAAGTAATATTTTCGCAGTAAAATGACAAAAACTTTTTCAAAAATAATTTTGTACGTTAATCAAAAACTATTTGAGTTATTTGAAAATGGATTGCAGTTTTATATAGAATTTTTTAAGCTGAACACTTTTTTATAGAAGCATTTATCCTCTCGGAGTAATATTTTCGCAGTAAAATGACAAAAACTTTTTCAAAAATAAATTTGAACGTTAATCAAAAACTATTTGAGTTATTTAAAAATGGATTGCAGTTTTATATAGAACTTTTTAAGCTGAACACTTTTGTATAGAAGCATTTATCCTCTCGGAGTAATATTTTGGCAGTAAAATGACAAAAAGTTTTTCAAAAATAAATTTGAAGGTTAATCAAAAACTATTTGGGTTATTTGAAAATGGATTGCAGTTTTATATAGAACTTTTTAAGCTGAACACTTTTGTATAGAAGCATTTATCTTCTAGAAGTAATATTTTGGCAGTAAAATGACAAAAACTTTTTCAAAAATAATTTTGTTTGTTAATCAAAAACTATTTGAGTTATTTGAAAATGGATTGCAGTTTTATATAGAACTTTTTAAGCTGAACAATTTTGTATAGAAGCATTTATCTTCTAGAAGTAATATTTTCGCAGTAAAATGACAAAAACTTTTTCAAAAATAATTTTGTACGTTAATCAAAAACTATTTGAGTTATTTAAAAATGGATTGCAGTTTTATATAGAACTTTATAAGCTGAACACTTTTGTATAGAAGCATTTATCCTCTCGGAGTAATATTTTGGCAGTAAAATGACAAAAACTTTTTCAAAAATAATTTTGTTTGTTAATCAAAAACTATTTGAGTTATTTAAAAATGGATTTCAGTTTTATATAGAACTTTTTAAGCTGAACACTTTTGTATAGAAGCATTTATCTTCTAGAAGTAATATTTTCGCAGTAAAATGACAAAAACTTTTTCAAAAATAATTTTGTACGTTAATCAAAAACTATTTGAGTTATTTGAAAATAGATTGCAGTTTTATATAGAATTTTTTAAGCTGAACACTTTTGTATAGAAGCATTTATCCTCTCGGAGTAATATTTTCGCAGTAAAATGACAAAAACTTTTTAAAAAATAATTTTGTTTGTTAATCAAAAACTATTTGAGTTATTTAAAAATGGATTGTAGTTTTATATAGAACTTTTTAAGCTGAACACTTTTGTATAGAAGCATTTATCCTCTCGGAGTAATATTTTGGCAGTAAAATGACAAAAACTTTTTCAAAAATAAATTTGAACGTTAATCAAAAACTATTTGGGTTATTTGAAAATGGATTGCAGTTTTATATAGAACTTTTTAAGCTGAACACTTTTGTATAGAAGCATTTATCCTCTCGGAGTAATATTTTGGCAGTAAAATGACAAAAACTTTTTAAAAAATAATTTTGTTTGTTAATCAAAAACTATTTGAGTTATTTAAAAATGGATTGCAGTTTTATATAGAACTTTTTAAGCTGAACACTTTTGTATAGAAGCATTTATCTTCTAGAAGTAATATTTTGGCAGTAAAATGACAAAAACTTTTTCAAAAATAATTTTGTTTGTTAATCAAAAACTATTTGAGTTATTTAAAAATGGATTTCAGTTTTATATAGAACTTTTTAAGCTGAACACTTTTGTATAGAAACATTTATCTTCTAGAAGTAATATTTTCGCAGTAAAATGACAAAAACTTTTTCAAAAATAATTTTGTACGTTAATCAAAAACTATTTGAGTTATTTGAAAATGGATTGCAGTTTTATATAGAATTTTTTAAGCTGAACACTTTTTTATAGAAGCATTTATCCTCTCGGAGTAATATTTTCGCAGTAAAATGACAAAAACTTTTTCAAAAATAAATTTGAACGTTAATCAAAAACTATTTGAGTTATTTAAAAATGGATTGCAGTTTTATATAGAACTTTTTAAGCTGAACACTTTTGTATAGAAGCATTTATCCTCTCGGAGTAATATTTTGGCAGTAAAATGACAAAAAGTTTTTCAAAAATAAATTTGAAGGTTAATCAAAAACTATTTGGGTTATTTGAAAATGGATTGCAGTTTTATATAGAACTTTTTAAGCTGAACACTTTTGTATAGAAGCATTTATCTTCTAGAAGTAATATTTTGGCAGTAAAATGACAAAAACTTTTTCAAAAATAATTTTGTTTGTTAATCAAAAACTATTTGAGTTATTTGAAAATGGATTGCAGTTTTATATAGAACTTTTTAAGCTGAACAATTTTGTATAGAAGCATTTATCTTCTAGAAGTAATATTTTCGCAGTAAAATGACAAAAACTTTTTCAAAAATAATTTTGTACGTTAATCAAAAACTATTTGAGTTATTTAAAAATGGATTGCAGTTTTATATAGAACTTTATAAGCTGAACACTTTTGTATAGAAGCATTTATCCTCTCGGAGTAATATTTTGGCAGTAAAATGACAAAAACTTTTTCAAAAATAATTTTGTTTGTTAATCAAAAACTATTTGAGTTATTTAAAAATGGATTTCAGTTTTATATAGAACTTTTTAAGCTGAACACTTTTGTATAGAAGCATTTATCTTCTAGAAGTAATATTTTCGCAGTAAAATGACAAAAACTTTTTCAAAAATAATTTTGTACGTTAATCAAAAACTATTTGAGTTATTTGAAAATAGATTGCAGTTTTATATAGAATTTTTTAAGCTGAACACTTTTGTATAGAAGCATTTATCCTCTCGGAGTAATATTTTCGCAGTAAAATGACAAAAACTTTTTAAAAAATAATTTTGTTTGTTAATCAAAAACTATTTGAGTTATTTAAAAATGGATTGTAGTTTTATATAGAACTTTTTAAGCTGAACACTTTTGTATAGAAGCATTTATCCTCTCGGAGTAATATTTTGGCAGTAAAATGACAAAAACTTTTTCAAAAATAAATTTGAACGTTAATCAAAAACTATTTGGGTTATTTGAAAATGGATTGCAGTTTTATATAGAACTTTTTAAGCTGAACACTTTTGTATAGAAGCATTTATCCTCTCGGAGTAATATTTTGGCAGTAAAATGACAAAAACTTTTTAAAAAATAATTTTGTTTGTTAATCAAAAAATATTTGAGTTATTTAAAAATGGATTGCAGTTTTATATAGAACTTTTTAAGCTGAACACTTTTGTATAGAAGCATTTATCTTCTAGAAGTAATATTTTGGCAGTAAAATGACAAAAACTTTTTCAAAAATAATTTTGTTTGTTAATCAAAAACTATTTGAGTTATTTAAAAATGGATTTCAGTTTTATATAGAACTTTTTAAGCTGAACACTTTTGTATAGAAGCATTTATCTTCTAGAAGTAATATTTTCGCAGTAAAATGACAAAAACTTTTTCAAAAATAATTTTGTACGTTAATCAAAAACTATTTGAGTTATTTGAAAATGGATTGCAGTTTTATATAGAATTTTTTAAGCTGAACACTTTTTTATAGAAGCATTTATCCTCTCGGAGTAATATTTTCGCAGTAAAATGACAAAAACTTTTTCAAAAATAAATTTGAACGTTAATCAAAAACTATTTGAGTTATTTAAAAATGAATTGCAGTTTTATATAGAACTTTTTAAGCTGAACACTTTTGTATAGAAGCATTTATCCTCTCGGAGTAATATTTTGGCAGTAAAATGACAAAAAGTTTTTCAAAAATAAATTTGAAGGTTAATCAAAAACTATTTGGGTTATTTGAAAATGGATTGCAGTTTTATATAGAACTTTTTAAGCTGAACACTTTTGTATAGAAGCATTTATCTTCTAGAAGTAATATTTTGGCAGTAAAATGACAAAAACTTTTTCAAAAATAATTTTGTTTGTTAATCAAAAACTATTTGAGTTATTTAAAAATGGATTTCAGTTTTATATAGAACTTTTTAAGCTGAACACTTTTGTATAGAAGCATTTATCTTCTAGAAGTAATATTTTCGCAGTAAAATGACAAAAACTTTTTCAAAAATAATTTTGTACGTTAATCAAAAACTATTTGAGTTATTTGAAAATGGATTGCAGTTTTATATAGAATTTTTTAAGCTGAACACTTTTTTATAGAAGCATTTATCCTCTCGGAGTAATATTTTCGCAGTAAAATGACAAAAACTTTTTCAAAAATAAATTTGAACGTTAATCAAAAACTATTTGAGTTATTTAAAAATGGATTGCAGTTTTATATAGAACTTTTTAAGCTGAACACTTTTGTATAGAAGCATTTATCCTCTCGGAGTAATATTTTGGCATTAAAATGACAAAAAGTTTTTCAAAAATAAATTTGAAGGTTAATCAAAAACTATTTGGGTTATTTGAAAATGGATTGCAGTTTTATATAGAACTTTTTAAGCTGAACACTTTTGTATAGAAGCATTTATCCTCTCGGAGTAATATTTTGGCAGTAAAATTACAAAAACTTTTTCAAAAATAAATTTGAACGTTAATCAAAAACTATTTGAGTTATTTAAAAATGGATTGCATTTTTATATAGAACTTTTTAAGCTGAACACTTTTGTATAGAAGCATTTATCCTCTCGGAGTAATATTTTCGCAGTAAAATGACAAAAACTTTTTCAAAAATATATTTGAACGTTAATCAAAAACTATTTGAGTTATTTGTAAATGGATTGCAGTTATATATAGAACTTTTTAAACTGAACACTTTTGTATAAAAGCATTTATCCTCTAGGAGTAATATTTTCGCAGTAAAATGACAAAAACTTTTTCAAAAATAAATTAGAACGTTAATCAAAAACTATTAGAGTTATTTAAAAATGGATTGCAGTTTTATATAGAACTTTTAAAGCTGAACACTTTTGTATTGAAGCATTTATCCTCTCGGAGTAATATTTTCGCAGTAAAATGACAAAACCTTTTTCAAAAAAAATTTTGTTCGTTAATCAAAAACTATTTGAGTTATTTGAAAATGGATTGCAGCTTTCTATAGAACTTTTTAAGCTGAACACTTTTGTATAGAAGCATTTATCCTCTAGGAGTAATATTTTCGCAGTAAAATGACAAAAACTATTTCAAAAATAAATTTGAAGGTTAATCAAAAACTATTTGGGTTATTTGAAAATGGATTGCAGTTTTATATAGAACGTTTTAAGCTGAACACTTTTGTATAGAAGCATTTATCCTTTCGGAGTAATATTTTGGCAGTAAAATGACAAAAACTTTTTTAAAAATAATTTTGTTTGTTAATCAAAAACTATTTGAGTTATTTAAAATTGGATTGCAGTTTTATATAGAACTTTTTAAGCTGAACACTTTTGTATAGAAGCATTTATCCTCTCGGAGTAATATTTTGGCAGTAAAATGACAAAAACTTTTTCAAAAATAATTTTGTTTGTTAATCAAAAACTATTTGAGTTATTTAAAAATGGATTGCAGTTTTATATAGAACTTTTTAAGCTGAACACTTTTGTATAGAAGCATTTATCCTCTCGGAGTAATATTTTGGCAGTAAAATTACAAAAACTTTTTCAAAAATAAATTTGAACGTTAATCAAAAACTATTTGAGTTATTTAAAAATGGATTGCAGTTTTATATAGAACTTTTTAAGCTGAACACTTTTGTATAGAAGCATTTATCCTCTCGGAGTAATATTTTGGCAGTAAAATGACAAAAACTTTTTCAAAAATAATTTTGTTTGTTAATCAAAAACTATTTGAGTTATTTAAAAATGGATTGCAGTTTTATATAGAACTTTTTAAGCTGAACACTTTTGTATAGAAGCATTTATCCTCTCGGAGTAATATTTTGGCAGTAAAATTACAAAAACTTTTTCAAAAATAAATTTGAACGTTAATCAAAAACTATTTGAGTTATTTAAAAATGGATTGCAGTTTTATATAGAACTTTTTAAGCTGAACACTTTTGTATAGAAGCATTTATCCTCTCGGAGTAATATTTTCGCAGTAAAATGACAAAAACTTTTTCAAAAATAATTTTGTTCGTTAATCAAAAACTATTTGAGTTATTTGAAAATAGATTGCAGTTTTCTATAGAACCTTTTAAGCTGAACACTTTTGTATAGAAGCATTTATCCTCTCAGAGTAATATTTTCGCAGTAAAATGACAAAAACTTTTTCAAAAATAAATTTAAACGTTAATCAAAAACTATTTGAGTTATTTAAAAATGGATTGCAGTTTTATATAGAACTTTTTAAGCTGAACACTTTTGTATAGAAGCATTTATCCTTTCGGAGTAATATTTTGGCAGTAAAATGACAAAAACTTTTTCAAAAATTAATTTGAAGGTTAATCAAAAACTATTTGGGTTATTTGAAAATGGATTGCAGTTTTATATAGAACTTTTTAAACTGAACATTTTTGTATAGAAGCATTTATCCTCTCGGAGTAATATTTTGGCAGTAAAATGACAAAAACTTTTTCAAAAATAATTTTGTTTGTTAATCAAAAACTATTAGAGTTATTTAAAAATGGATTGCAGTTTTATATAGAACTTTTTAAGCTGAACACTTTTGTATAGAAGCATTTATCTTCTAGAAGTAATATTTTCGCAGTAAAATGACAAAAACTTTTTCAAAAATAATTTTGTACGTTAATCAAAAACTATTTGAGTTATTTGAAAATGAATTGCAGTTTTATATAGAACTTTTTAAGCTGAACACTTTTGTATAGAAGCATTAATCCTCTCAGAGTAATATTTTCGCAGTAAAATGACAAAAACTTTTTCAAAAATAAATTTGAACGTTAATCAAAAACTATTTGAGTTATTTAAAAATGGATTGCAGTTTTATATAGAACTTTTTAAGCTGAACACTTTTGTATAGAAGTTTTTATCCTCTCGGAGTAATATTTTGGCAGTAAAATGACAAAAACTTTTTCAAAAATAATTTTGTACGTTAATCAAAAACTATTTGAGTTATTAGAAAATGAATTACAGTTTTATATAGAACTTTTTAAGCTGAACACTTTTGTATAGAAGCATTTATCCTCTCGGAGTAATATTTTGGCAGTAAAATGACAAAAACTTTTTCAAAAATAAATTTGAAGGTTAATCAAAAACTATTTGGGTTATTTAAAAATAGATTGCAGTTTTATATAGAACTTTTTAAGCTGAACACTTTTGTATAGAAGCATTTATCCTCTCGGAGTAATATTTTCGCAGTAAAATGACAAAAACTTTTTCAAAAATAAATTTGAACGTTAATCAAAAACTATTTGAGTTATTTAAAAATGAATTGCAGTTTTATATAGAACTTTTTAAGCTGAACACTTTTGTATAGAAGCATTTATCCTCTCGGAGTAATATTTTGGTAGTAAAATGACAAAAACTTTTTCAAAAATAAATTTGAACGTTAATCAAAAACTATTTGGGTTATTTGAAAATGGATTGCAGTTTTATATAGAACTTTTTAATCTGAACACTTTAGTATAGAAGCATTTATCCTCTCGGAGTAATATTTTGGCAGTAAAATGACAAAAACTTTTTCAAAAATAATTTTGTTTGTTAATCAAAAACTATTTGAGTTATTTAAAAATGGATTGCAGTTTTATATAGAACTTTTTAAGCTGAACACTTTTGTATAGAAGCATTAATCCTCTCAGAGTAATATTTTCGCAGTAAAATGACAAAAACTTTTTCAAAAATAAATTTGAACGTTAATCAAAAACTATTTGAGTTATTTAAAAATGGATTGCAGTTTTATATAGAACTTTTTAAGCTGAACATTTTTGTATAGAAGCATTTATCCTCTCGGAGTAATATTTTGGCAGTAAAATGACAAAAACTTTTTCAAAAATAATTTTGTTTGTTAATCAAAAACTATTTGAGTTATTTAAAAATGGATTGCAGTTTTATATAGAACTTTTTAAGCTGAACACTTTTGTATAGGAGCATTTATCTTCTAGACGTAATATTTTCGCAGTAAAATGACAAAAACGTTTTCAAAAATAATTTTGTATGTTAATCAAAAACTATTTGAGTTATTTGAAAATGGATTGCAGTTTTATATAGAACTTTTTAATCTGAACACTTTTGTATAGAAGCATTTATCCTCTCGGAGTAATATTTTGGCAGTAAAATGACAAAAACTTTTTCAAAAATAATTTTGTTTGTTAATCAAAAACTATTTGAGTTATTTAAAAATGGATTGCAGTTTTATATAGAACTTTTTAAGCTGAACACTTTTGTATAGAAGCATTAATCCTCTCAGAGTAATATTTTCGCAGTAAAATGACAAAAACTTTTTCAAAAATAAATTTGAACGTTAATCAAAAACTATTAGAGTTATTTAAAAATGGATTGCAGTTTTATATAGAACTTTTTAAGCTGAACATTTTTGTATAGAAGCATTTATCCTCTCGGAGTAATATTTTGGCAGTAAAATGACAAAAACTTTTTCAAAAATAATTTTGTTTGTTAATCAAAAACTATTTGAGTTATTTAAAAATGGATTGCAGTTTTATATAGAACTTTTTAAGCTGAACACTTTTGTATAGGAGCATTTATCTTCTAGACGTAATATTTTCGCAGTAAAATGACAAAAACGTTTTCAAAAATAATTTTGTATGTTAATCAAAAACTATTTGAGTTATTTGAAAATGGATTGCAGTTTTATATAGAACTTTTTAAGCTGAACACTTTTGTATAGAAGCATTTATCCTCTCGGAGTAATATTTTGGCAGTAAAATGACAAAAACTTTTTCAAAAATAAATTTGAACGTTAATCAAAAACTATTCAGGTTATTTGAAAATGAATTGCAGTTTTATATAGAACTTTTTAAGCTGAACACTTTTGTATAGAAGCATTTATCCTCTCGGAGTAATATTTTGGCAGTAAAATGACAAAAACTTTTTCAAAAATAATTTTGTACGTTAATCAAAAACTATTTGAGTTATTAGAAAATGAATTACAGTTTTATATAGAACTTTTTAAGCTGAACACTTTTGTATAGAAGCATTTATCCTCTCGGAGTAATATTTTGGCAGTAAAATGACAAAAACTTTTTCAAAAATAAATTTGAACGTTAAGCAAAAACTATTTTGGTTATTTGAAAATGGATTGCAGTTTTATATAGAACTTTTTAAGCTGAACACTTTTGTATAGAAGCATTTATCCTCTCGGAGTAATATTTTGGCAGTAAAATGACAAAAAACTTTTTCAAAAAAAATTTTGTTTGTTAATCAAAAACTATTTGAGTTATTTAAAAATGGATTTCAGTTTTATATAGAACTTTTTAAGCTGAACACTTTTGTATAGAAGCATTTATCTTCTAGAAGTAATATTTTCGCAGTAAAATGACAAAAACTTTTTCAAAAATAATTTTGTACGTTAATCAAAAACTATTTGAGTTATTTAAAAATGGAATGCAGTTTTATATAGAACTTTTTAAGCTGAACACTTTTGTATAGAATCATTTATCCTCTAGGAGTAATATTTTCGCAGTAAAATGACAAAAACTTTTTCAAAAATAAATTTGAACGTAAATCAAAAACTATTAGAGTTATTTAAAAATGGATTGCAGTTTTATATAGAACTTTTTAAGCTGAACACTTTTGTATAGAAGCATTTATCCTTTAGGAGTAATATTTTCGCAGTAAAATGACAAAAACTTTTTCAAAAATAATTTTGTTCGTTAATCAAAAACTATTTGGGTTATTTGAAAATGGATAGCAGTTTTATATAGAACTTTTTAAGTTGAACACTTTTGTATAGAAGGATTTATCCTCTAGGAGTAATATTTTCGCAGTAAAATGACAAAAACTTTTTCAAAAAATATTTTGTTCGTTAGTTAACCTAACCTAACCTAACCTAACCTAACCTAACCTAACTTAACCTAACCTAAGTAATTTTTACCGGTTTTATTCGTTTATTTAAACTATTTTTAACGATTTATTACCTGTTTTAACCTGTTTCAACCAATGTATAAACCGGTTTTAACCAGTTTTAACCGGTTTTATCCGAGTTTAACGGTTTTTTTTTAACCTAACCTAACCTAACCTAACCAAACCTAACCTATTGTAACCTAATCTAACCTAACCTAACCTAACGTAACCTAACCTAACCTAACCTAACCTAACCTAACCTAACCTAACCTAACCTAACCTAACCTAACCTAACCTAACCTAACCTAACCTAACCTAACCTAACCTAACCTAACCTAACCTAACCTAAACCTAACCTAACCTAACCTAACCTAACCTAACCTAACCTAACCTAACCTAACCTAACCTAAACCTAACCTAACCTAACCTAACCTAACCTAACCTAACCTAACCTAACCTAACCTAACCTAACCTAACCTAACCTAACCTAACCTAACCTAACTTAACCTTACC